>JAMKCH010077457.1:0-83206 GCA_023653785.1 Ophioderma brevispina | reverse complement strand
TCCCCATTCCCCCTCCCTCCCCATTCCCTTCCCCCCCCTCCCCTCCCTCTCCTTTATAATACTTATTATATATTTGCAATAGGAGTATAGTGAATAATACGCACTTTTTTGTGGACCTTACATAACAATAAAGAAATATGCTAGATTATTTCTCCCATTTGCAAATTTTGCATAGTCTTACAAAAGCAAAATAAATTTTAAAAAGCGTAACTTGTTGCATTCAGAGCGCACTTGACCTGAATGCGAACGGTGACAAGAATAACCCTCATATAGAGGGACGGATTGATGCGGTTTTGTTCTAACAATTACTAGTTGTGATCGTTACCAAAGGTACAAACCGCAAAGTCAAAAGATGGGTATTGGTCGTCTGTCGTCCATCTGTGTCATCCCGTTGCCAATCATCTTATTGGCTAAATATGATCTGTCAAATGTGATGCAGTTGATGGACATTTGCGTTAGGTTTTCACCGCAGATTTCTCCAATTCGGAGACCCCCCGCTTCTCGCTCGGTGGCTCGGTCACAAGGGGGATGGACACAGGGAGAAACGAGAGTCCTTCTGGATGGACTAGGAATGGGGGAGTGTGTTGCAAGGGAAAGATATCCTGTGAAGATGAAAGGAATGGTATCTAAGACGTTGTGTAAGATCAGTGATGATGTCTGGGAGTGAAACGTGGTGTCTGAGCGAATATGATATGGGGATTCTGAGGAGGACGAGCGAGCAATGTTAGAGAGATGTGTGGTGTGAAGTTGGACAGATTAAGACTGAGGATTTGATGCAGATGTTTGGGTTTGGAAGAGGCGATGGACCAGATTGTCAAAGGCCAAATAGTGTACGTTGGTACGGCATGTGTTGAGAAGATAACAAGCATGTGTTAAAAGGGCTTTTGAGTTCGAATTCGAGGTGGGAGGTTTGAGGAGAGAGGACGTCCAAAGAAGACATGGAAGAAGCCAGTGGAAGGAGAGTAGGAGGGTTTGGTTGAGGATGGAGGATGCATTGATCGGGTGAAATGGAAGAAGTAAAAGGGTCGTTGCGGTGAATGTGAGGTGAATCCTGCCACCCCCGTTGACGGGATAAACCCGATTTAAACTTTTGGTGGAGTAGTAGTAACCGTCAGCAACTGTTATAAATGTATATTTCCACTTAAAGGTGCTGATCCGATATCTTTGGTAGCGGCGGTGGGCCCCCCCCGACTACCCGTACATGTAGATCGGTTTGATATCCATGAAAGCCATATATTTGTCATTGTCATCCTGAAATTTGTAGCCTCAATCCATTTCTCTCCCGATATAAACAAAAAACTCTGCCCTTTAGTGGGTTAACCATCAAATTAGCACAGTAATTGAATAGATAGGGCTTGTGCAACATTCTTATTGCGTCTACCATCAAAACGCAAGTTTGTTTCCAGCCCGGTACTTGATGAGGTGTATGAGCAAGTGCCAGGCCCTCAGTAGCAAGTAAGAACACAATACCCATAAATCGGAACAAGCACCCTTTAATGACCATGCATTTGAGCCAAATAGCTTTGAGAAACTTTTGTGGCCCCATCTCTAGAAGTCCTGACTATAATGCTCCCTCCATTAGACCCTGATCCTGTAAGGGGAGAGCAGCATGTCCCAAAAATCGTCTCCTCCTACTGAAAAAATTATAGATAAATGATAGTATTGCTGGGTAACAGTGCATATATACAGCATTAGGCTTAGGAAGATTTTCCTGATTTGGGGATTGGGCACTTGAAGGGTGGCTGGAGGCCAGAGCCTCAGTGAGGTGAGAGCACCAAAAAGAAAAGAAAAGGGTGCAGGAGGTGGAAGCCCTTTGGAATTGATGTTTTTTTTGGTAAAAAAAAATGTTAAGATTATTTGGGGGGGGGGGGGTGGCTCAGTCTTAAGGGGTATCAAGCCCCCTGCCAAAATATTGGGGGTGTCCAGCCCCACTTCCTTAGCCTATGTATGTATAACAGTTGAATTTATAAAATATTAGAGATTAGTTATGTCCATTTGAACGCATTATGTATAACTTTCAAATTATATGGCAGTTTTGATCATTTGACTCTCCCAGGCTATCACTGATGACATGTTGGATTGCATTGACCCTGGTTTACACAGAATCTAAAACAAGACTTTTCTGATTACATACAAGGATTCATTGTAATTAAAAGCTGACTCAAGATTTTCCGTCGAATATAGTTTTTTTGTGGTAGTAATTAAAATAGTCTCTAGAACTAAAGATAGTCACCTAATGCTTAATTCCAAAGTTAGAGTTGAATCGTTTTTCCATTTTCAATGCTGTCTAAACAATTATGCACACTATAACAGTACCATAAGAATACTGATGTAGGCCTATAAACAATTTTGATCGCGGGATTTATAACACGTTTGTTAATTTTCTTATGAATACTTCGAATTGACCTAGTTATTTCACACGTGATTAGTATATGGACAATCATTATATATACAAAAAACATGATATTGTTTAAACTTGAGTGCGCCCTCATTGGAAAGCTTCCTGATCGGCCTTTAATGGGATCCAGTCATTGGAGTTGAAGGTGCAAGTGATATGTGTCAAAACTTTCCATTTGAATTTTTACAAGCAGTGATCTTCTGTATGGAGGCCAATGATATAAAGCACGCCTAACCCCCACAATCCAAAACGATGCTATACATTTTCTTTTGAAATAACCGGTCAAACTAGATTGACTAGATTTGAATCATACTTGGTTTATCATCATTGAAGAGGCCGTTAACACATACGCTTCACAACGTCAAATTCATTACATGTCAGTCAAAGAAGAGTGACTTGTGTCTGGAGTGTAAATGAGGTCGCTTCATCACAATTGAATCACCAGGTTATTTAGGTTATTTCACTTTGACACAATGAGCTAGTAGAATCTAAATTCCCTCGGCACAGTTCAGTACCTTCCATTCACCAGTGTATTTAGAAATACAACCCTGGTTTTTGGGTATGATATATGATACCCAGATCACACAAGATCAGTTCATGTCAATGTATGTACAAGTACAACCCACTGAACTGTGTCCTTGGTGGATGAGCATAATTTATTGTAACTCATATTGTGAAGACTAGGCTTATGACAAAATGGAATCAAGCCTTGCAAATTTGTGCTGTAAATACAATATCCTCTTTCATTTTGTCGGGGGGGGGGGGTGGCAGTTAGCACTGTGGGTCTTCCCTCGCTTCACACCACTGTGGTCCCAGGTTCGACCCTCGGCCAGGCCTGCAATTTCATGTGCATTTGGTTTCCAGTCCATACTCAGCCTCGCAGGTTTTCTCTAGGTACTCCGGTTTCCTCTTGATTCTAAAACTGGGCTTTCTTTTCTAACATGTATATAATAAAGTGAAATGAAATAAAAGTATCTTTGTGACACTAAAATGACACGATTGTGTTGATGTGTTGTTAAGAACTAATACCTCCTCCTCCTCTCATTTTGCAAGGGCCTTCTAGGGATCATGTGGGGTAGGCAGAGAGTCGGGCATAATAACGCGCCGTATAATTCTGTGTTCTGCTTGTTTTAAACTTAAAAATGCAATGCAAACTTTTCTGATGAGATTGCTTAAAGTTTACTGCAGTTGGATGAAAAATTTGTTGGAAAAATTAATGCAAATGCATATAGGCTGTTTGAGCAAGGAGGAATGAATTCCCCTTTGTCATCACAATGCAAAATTGGTCAAATTGCGTATATCAATTCTGTATCTTGATGTGTTTACATAAGCTGTGCGTATCAAGTATCCCATAAATTTTTAATCCATTTTACGTAAACTGCAATTTCTGAAATGTGAGGAATTCTGCACAATATCCATGTACTTTTTGGGCTATTCTACTTGAAATGTATGCCCCTCTGTGGAAAATATAGGTGAAGACTTCAGGGGAGTATGGATAGAAATGGAATAGCCCATTTGTAACAAGTGTCATCTTCATCTGAGTAGCTGTGTAATGGATGCTGCAACCACATGACATTGGAAAAAGTGAATAGTTTGTCAAAAGAAGATACACCAGGTTAATGACGTTCTCTCTGTTTTGTTTTTTGCAGACGATGTTGTCGCCATGGCAGCTGATGAGGAGATTCTCATCACAGATGTTGCGGAATATCTGCAACTCGGAGTTGCGTATTTATCAGGTACTGTATAGTGTAGTAGAAGTACATACAAATACCACAGCTGTTTTAAATGGACATTTTTGGTGTTTTTAATGATTAATCATCTGTTAATATGAATAAAAAGTGTACACACCCTGAAAATGCATCATTTAGTGCATTTAGCTTGCATCTAGTCTGTGACGTTAACTCAGTCAGGCAGGTTTTTCTTGTGTGCATCTAAGTGCCGCCTTTAAAGTGTGTGTGTGTGTGTTGTATGCCAGCAACGTTCAGGTCCCATGTAACCTGGGGGGGAAAATGCAGGACGAAGGAGATAGCGTAAAATTGGCCAATACACGCAAAAAATTACCGTCTAAAATGCTCAAGATTTTAACAAAATTGCGGAGATCTGTATTCTGTAATTTTGGGTGATTTGCAAGATTTTCGAAGAGAGTTTGCATTTACTTTACACTATTTCCCCAGTGACCTGGGGCCCTACTTTCAATAAAAGCTTGCGGTTTAAAGCTGCGGCCACGGAACTGAAAACATTGCACTGACCTCACTGACTCGAGGAAGATAAGTACTACAAATGAACCAATCCAAGATTGCCATTGCATTGTGCCCATACTGTACTAAAACACATGTCAGTACTAAGGGCTAAAAGTGTCATGAAGTTAAGAACGCAAGATATGCCATGATCATGATAAAAATTCGCTAAGTGCTAGCACCGTATGGGCAAAAATGGTGTAAAAGTCAGGGTTTTTAGTGTTAAGAATTAGGATTTTTTGTGGGATCACATGACCTTATCGAAGTGAAATTTGCAACTTGTGCATTGTGAAATGGACTTAATACACCAATCTCTGTGCAAATTATTGTGTTCATTCTCATAAATACATAAAAATCTAGAAGCTGTCATTAGGCAAGGTTTTGTAACTGTATGACAATTGTAAGCCAGTAATGTATGTTAACGGTAACCTAACCTTATAGAACCCACTGACAATAACCTAGAACTATATCTCCACAGTCCCTAAGCCAAAACCCTATCACTGAAAGGTAACAAATCTAATCCTAATCCTTAAAAAACTTAACCAAACTGCGTACTGTTACGTGTGGGGGGGGCCCATGGACAAAAAAAAATTAGGGGGGTAACCCTAGCCCTTTTTTCACAAAAAAAGACTTAAATTATTTGCAGCTTGCTTACAGAGTACTTTATTATAGTTGAATCCACTCAAATACAAAAAAGTACCAAACTCAAACTGTTACCAAAAATCAGGGATTTGGGTGCTTTCATTTTGTAAGTAAAATCACTGATGAGAAAATAGTAGCTTTAAATTTCAGTTGATTTTGTTATACACGAAAGGGTTTTGGAACTTGTGGGGAAATTAGTTGCTGTGAAAAGAATTTCAATATAAACATACGATTTGCTGCGACAGTTTTGCACTAATTAAAAAACACATATACACCCACACCACACACACCACACAGATAAATCTGCAATGTGTGTTTCTGAAATTGGTGTTTATCGTGTAAGTCAGCAAATTTGTCATGTCCACACCCATCTGGGATGTAACAGCTGTGGTCATTGTGGTAATATTGCCAAATGCCTAGGATGTCCTCGTCAGGCTATTAGAAATTAATGTGCAATTTATTCAACATATTTATCACATGATATTGGAATTAAGAAATAAAAGGGTAAGATGTTCCATGTTTATGCAAGAATGTGTCCAAGGCAAGTATTACAAAACATGAATACTATGCGAGGCCTGTGAAGAGAAACCATGCTGTTAGTTATCCACCACTCTCAGAAACACAAAAATATCCTGCACCCTTCCGCAAAAACCCCCAAAAAAATCAATCCTGCATACGGCCCTGCATTGTGGA
Organism: Ophioderma brevispina; assembly: GCA_023653785.1. Taxonomy (NCBI): domain Eukaryota; kingdom Metazoa; phylum Echinodermata; class Ophiuroidea; order Amphilepidida; family Ophiodermatidae; genus Ophioderma; species Ophioderma brevispina. Next base: position 77,236 of record JAMKCH010077457.1, on the reverse strand, counting down.
ATGGCACTCAATACACCCTCTAGAGAGAACCGTGCTGTTAGCAGGGGGGTTAGGAAATACCAACCTAACAGCAACAGCAAGTTCAAAGCGGCATCAACATTGACGTAACAAGTCTAGTTCTTTTTCAAAGACTTAATGGTAGGAGGGCGCTTTGACGCATATCGAACGGTTACATAAAGACTTGACTAAAGGATAGGCCTGGTCACAACTATTTAAATCTAAATGACATATTGGGAATTACACGTATTTTGAATTGGGGTTAATCCACTAACCCGAATGGATTTTGAAGTCAATAATGTATTGCGCTAAGGTTTAAGAGGAGATTTGTAATGTGAACCTGAGACGATTGCTCTAGTACATACACGAAATGTACCCCAAAATTACCGTTTGGAAATCCCCAATGCCCAAAATCGACCAGGTTGTGTCCTACCCCCATGGCTGATGTTATCCACAACCTTGCACAAAAAAAAAATTATATCCAGAGGAACACCAGGAGTTTACTCCATTGGCAAACTTCCAAGTTGGTAGTGAACCTGCATTACATGGGCGAGTTAGGGCTATGAGTTCCCTTATATTCCTTTGTTTAATTATATCGCAATCTGCATAAATTGTCGGATGAAATACTCCAAGTAAAATGGCTGTGAGAATTTATAAAGAACCATAGTCCCTAATACTCCAATAGAAATGACGTATACCTTGATCACAATCTCTCAGCTCAGCTTTTGTAGGTTTAGGTTTATTATTTATTCCATCTCATTGCAAATGTACCCAGTAAAGATAAAAAGTGTAAAAACAATATAAATATGAACATATTTAAATAAAAACAAAAAATGGATTTGAAAAAATTATTAATATGAAAGAGATGTGGATGCCACTTAAAACGCAGGGCGTGTAATCAGTGGCACCCATGCATAGTACATAGTCAAGACAACTATGAGTGATGAAATTAGTTGTAAGGCATATAACAAAAATGATAAAATTACGAGGGGGCACACGGGGAAAATAAGGAGTTGCTGGACCAAAATTACAATTAATAGAGTGAAAAAAAAATTACAGAGAGAGACAAAAAAACAAACGGTTAATATATAATGAATACGTATACAGGTTATATACCCCACATCATAAGACCAATTCATTAAGTTGCAGAAAAAAATCAATTAGCTGTATTTTTGAGGAATAGCTTTAAAAATAGCAAGGAGGGCTGTTAAGACGTCATTCAACGAATTCCAATAAAAGGGCGCCTTGGTCTAATGGTGTTTCGAAAGTTCTGGTATTTGTTTGTCTAACGTACAAGTCCTTAGGCTGATCGCGTTTGTCATAGTGGGATGGACGTCTTGGCTGGTCAAGAAAAAATGATCATCTAAGATATTGGGGAAGGAAGTAGGTCATGATGGGATGTATACATAAACTGGGCAGTCTGGAAGACGTAAATGTCATCAATTTTGAGGCGTAGTCATGGAGGAGAGAAAAGGGGGTCTGTTATGGGCTCTACAACCAAGTGAATTAGTACAGACCGTATGATCTTTCTTTTGCATTAGAAACATAGAATGAAGATTAGAATTGGTTTTATCTGCCCAGATAATAGCACAGTAGTTGATGTAAGGGAAGACGAGCGTATTATATAAGTGGTCAGTGAATCAAGGGCAGACCAAGGGTTTCACGTTTCTGATAATGTCGTTGTATTTAGAAATTATTTAGTAACATGTGAAAGTGTGTGATGTCCAAGACATATCATCATCAATTAAAACGCTAAAAATTTAGTTGTGTTTTCCTATGTTCAGTGGTTTTTGTCGATAAAATGTTATACATTTGGTGGTAAAGGTTTGTGTTTATTTCTGAATACCATAAATTAGTTTTTTTTAATTTTAGAGAAAGTTTTATTATTTAAACCAATAGATATATGGGTTAATTCTTTGTTTAATGGTTGATTTCGAATATTAATTAATGTTCTTTGTTAGAATACAAATATTAGTGTCATCTGCGAACATAAAATTGAAGATTATTATAGCACTGAGGGAGGCATTAATATAGTAGAAATAAAAGGGTCCTGGAATTGAGCCTTGATGTACGCCGCAACTGATCGAAGAAATTTAGCTAGGGGTGTTGGTTATAATCACAAATTGTTTACGGTTATCCAGGTAATTTCCAATCCAAGTATTGGCAATACCAACCTCTTATACCATATTTTTTTAGTTTATTAATGAGATTTTGTGATCAAGAGTATCGAATGCTTTGCTGTATCTAGAAAGATCCCGGCAGTGCAAGAGTTTTGTCCAGGGCAGTATATTTTAAAATCATAACGTTTTATTAATTTGCCATGAATGTGGAGTGTTTAGGTCTAAACAAACGGGGCAGGAGTGAGGATTTTATGTTTATCAATAAATGCGTGATTCTGTTTATAACCTTACTTTTTCAAGATCTTGGATCACGCTGGAAGGATGGATTTGGTCCGGTAAATTTGTTGAAAGAATGCTTATCACCAGTTTAAAGATCGGAATAACTTTTAATTTAGATGGGACAATACCGATGGAAATGGAAATATTGAATATACATACATAATGGGCTCAATAATGTTTGGTAAAATCTGTTTGACTATGTTTGAGCTAATACCATCGACGCCACAGCTATTACTTGGTTTCATTTGTGAGGTAATATCCAACAATTCCTTCCTAGTTGTAGGCGATAGAAATATAATATGGGGAAATCGAGATGAACTACTGCAATTTTTGCTAGGACTAACGTAGTCAGAGGGTATCTTAGCAGCAAGTGATGGGCCTATGTTGGTAAAAAAGTCGTTGAATTTGTTAGCGATTTCGACTGGGTCTTTAATATCAGAGCAATTAGAGTCGATAAATATGAGGGGTGGTTTGGGGGATTTGTTTCTGCCAAGTAGATTATTTAGAGTTTGCCATGTTTTTTTCATATGTTCCGGTTGCACTCAAGCTCGTTGTGATATGATTACTTAGCAATGCGCAGAAGATGATTTAGAGTATTGCGATATTTTGTGTATTGTAAGTTTATTATCGTTATTTGGTTTGGAGCGGTATTTTTTTAAATAATTTATCTTTAAATTAAAGATTTGATTAGACCCAACGTTATCCATGGTTTCCTGGGCGTTTTTAAAACGTTTAGATAATTTTAGTTATTTGTACCAGGACAGTGAAATTATATATATTTGAATAACTTGTTCTTGGAGAGCATTAAAGCTGTTTCACGGATTGTCATCGTCAAACACATTTTGCCACGTAGGGAATGATAGTCCATTTTTACATACCTTTGATATTGCTTGGCTTAAGTTGGCGTGACTGTTTAGTCAGCGAATTTTGTTGTGTTAAAAATAAATCTCGAGTCGAATTTGTGCATTTAATAGAACTGGAAAATGGTCTGAGATATCATTGCCTACGTGGGGAACGGCCCCCCGCCTTTACATTGGCTAAAAGATCATTTTGTTATGAATTTATCAATGATCGGGCTTGTTTCTGTTATTCGGGTAGGCCTATCAATGGTAGGGAAAAAACCATTGGAGAAATAAGATAAACGAAGTCATTACTTAGGAGCGGAGTCGTAATCCAGAAGATCGATGTATAATCGCCCAGATATAGAAGATTTGATTCATTGTTAACTGTCTTGAATACCGCGTGAAAGCTCGAGATAAAACTCGTCAAGGTTAACTGTTTCCTGCGTATAATGATCCCCGGGGGGGGACGATTAGTTTTTTTTAAATACTGCTGATGTGTGATGTCATTAATTTCGTATCAAAATAGAGTCGCATCATGGCAATTATTTTAGGTCGTCCTTAGTTCAAAGTCAATGTAGGGTGAATGAAAGGTAGGCCCGCCTCCTCTTCGGTCAGGACTTATGGAATTTTAATAACTGAGTAACATCGAAGTCAACTAAGTTAGATCCATGATCATAGTTAAACAGTTTCTGTAAAACCAAGAATGTGAAAAGTATGAATGATGGTAGAAGAATTTGTGACATCGTGGAGTGTTTATTTAAGCTGCGAACATTGTGATGAAATATGACAGGTGACATGTTCTTCGATTTAGCAAATTATTTAGACCGTCACTATGTAATAACTCACAGTTGGGATTTTGGATGTGATCACTTTAACGCATTATCATGGTTGAGGAGTGATGATTGAGAGATACCTATTGAAGTGAAATGGGTCAAATTTGGGTACATTCCGAATACAATCAGGTAGCTTGGACATGGTTGCAAATACAAATGTGGGGGGGGGTTAGGGTTAAATATTTTAAATATTACAAAAAAATATTCAATACCAACAGTTTAAACATTGGAAAATATATACACTTGAGAGCGCGAGGCGCTCACAAAAAACATTACCAAGGTAATTAACTTCTTACTTAAGAAGACAGTATGGTATCGAGATATGGATGTTTAAAATAAAATACATACCCCAAATGAAGTCAATGCATGCGACAAATTGGATAGCCTACAGGTATGAATATCCTCTAGCATATGAGATATAACCCGATGCATGTCACCCTCCATAAACAAGGCATAAGGATCGCACAAAATAATGAAGAGGGTGGTGATAAAGTGGTATGATCAACAGGGCTAACCAAAATAGGAGGAAAAAACAAGCCCGGTTAAGAGGTTGAATGACGGGCATCGGTGGTATCATAATAAGCAAAGGATAATAATTCAAAAATTAAAGGGTGCATATAAAATTTGGGCAGAATACAAGTCTAGTTAACGCAACGTATTGAATAATACAATTCTCACACCAGGGAAAAAAAGTATGTAATGTATTCAATGCAACGGAATTTAAAAAGTTGTGCGTTATCATAAGGCATTTTGACAGATGGAGGAGGCAACCGTAAAGAGGGATGAATTGATCAGACCCCAAAAATGAATGAAGTGCACCATAGGTTGCTCGCGCAATGTCCAAGATGCCTGAACGGAGAGGTAATACAACTTGGGGAGCATTTAGATGCACGTAAATGACCACAAACTGGGAGATGGCAATTAAAAAAAATAATATTTATTGAAATTCAAATATGAATGAGACCCTAACAATATGCAAATCAAATAGTAGTCCTATACACCACAAAAAAAAATGATGGTAGATTCGAGAATGAGAAAAAAAAAAGATGGGATACTGAATAATTTTTTTTGATCCCATACGGTGTTGCACTCCAGAGGGCAAAGAAAGTTTATTACGCTGATAAAAAACACTAAAAGAGCCAGTGTGAAGTGCACAAGGTATGTTCGTTACCACGGCTTTTAAAACTAAAAAACAGTAAGAAGAGGGCATTACAAATACTGGATCAATGTTTGGTATAACACATTTTATCAAAAAAAGAAATATTAATATGTGGATAACATCCATTAAATGAGCATTTTATAACCATTGAAGCAGAACTGTGTGAATAAATGTGTGGTCCAAATATAAGAACCACAACAAAACCCTTTTTATAACTTATTATGTAAGTATGAACAGGTGTAGGAGGGATCCCTTGGGCAACGTGGACCGCTGTAAACACTGCTGTATTGAGGCATAACCAGGATAGAATGGGTTTTCCACGTTATGGCGTTATGGATGGCAAATCAGTGTTGTTACACGAGGGCAAGGCCCCAATTTCCCCCCCACAAACTCACACAATATAAAACAAAATGATTACCATTATGTGAACTCATGTTAATTGATACAAGTTGGTTTAACACAAAGTACAATAAAGATAAATATAATATGGTAATTAACATATGAGTTTTTTTGGGACATTGAAGCCACATGCAAATGTGGGTCAAGGTAATGTAACAGCAAAAAAGTGACTACAATGTTAACACAGTATGCTAGCAACCAGACAACTTTATATATACTAAAGCATTGGTAAGAGGGATCATTGGGAGGAATTGGACCGCTGTAACACTGATGTTTTAATGAGGGACTAACCCCTATAGTACATTGGTTACCATGATATGATCGTAAGATGGCAATTCAGTGTGGTACAGGGTGCAATATGATTTCCACAATATCACACGCTCCTGGTGATATGTGCTTTTATTTAAAAAAACTCACATAATAATAAAATAAAAATGATTTTCGACAATGGAACTCATGTTTATGGGATACAAGGTTGTGTTTAACACAGGTTAACAATAAAGTTAAATTATCATATGGTATCACATAATGAGTTTTTTGAAGCATTGAGTCATACATGCAAATGTTTGGTCAAAAACTGTACAGCAAAAAGTGACTGACAATGTACCACAGATGCTATCAACCAGACAACTTTTTAATAGATAAGTATGAGCCATGGGCAAGAGGGATCATTGGGAGGCATTGGACCGCTGTAAACACTGATTGTTTAATGAGGGACATAACCAAGATATACATGGGTTCCATAATATGATCGTAAGATGGCAATTCAGTGTGTACAGGGTGCAATGATGATTTCCACAATATCACAACGCTCCGGTGATATGTGCTTTTATTTCAAACTCACACAATAATAAAAAAAAAATGATTTTTGATTATGGAAACTCATGTTGATGGATATAAGGTTGCGTTTAACACAAAGTAACAATAAAGTTAAATATAATATGGTATTAACATAATGAGTTTTTGAGAACATTACAAATGTTGGGTCAAAATAAATGTACATGTAAAAAAGTGACTACAATGTTTACACAGTATGCTAGCAACCAAACCACTTTTATAGATAAGTATGAGCATGGGTAAGAGGGATTCAATTGGGAGGCCATTGGACCGCTGTAAACACTGATTGTTTAATAAGGGACATAACCAAGATACACATGGTTACCATAATATGATCGTAAGATGGCAATTCAGACAAATGTGTACAGGTGCAATGATGATTCCCACAGTATCACGACGCTCTGGTGATATGTGCATTTATTTAAAAATCGCACAATAGAAAAAAATTATTTTCAACAATGGAAACTCACATTAGGTAGATTGAATAAGAGGATATAAAGGCAATTTAACAAATTTATAAAACCAGAAAAAATACATTGGGTAATGTGATTGAGAATAGTTGAGCAAAACAAAGAAGTTGTACGACCATGTGGTTAAAAATACAACATAATTAAGAGTGAATATTTACTATAGCTTGAGCAACAACCTCCCGGCCGTGGCGCACGCGCGCGTTGCTTGCCGCGCGAACTGCGTTCTCGTGTTACCCAACGGTACGCCGCTCCGGCGGGGAAGCGAGCGCACCCAGCAACTTGGCCAAGAAATCATCACTCCAGCTACATGCGGGGCTACATGTTAGACCGCAATATTTGAAAGCTTATTTTAGCTCCAGGTGTCACAGACCATGCATTGGGAACAATCATGCTGGATAGGTTATATTGGAAAGCAATTACATCATTACATTAGATACGATACCACAACATAAAGGGAAAAGGTAAATTATAAAACTACAATGCAGATAATGAGAGGGCAAACAAGTTTACTGAGTGTTGGATGACTGTCAAAGTGATAGTTGAATAAGAGGATTATCACTTAAACATATACAGTCCATTCAAAACTACAGAGACTTGTATGCGAATGAAATTGCACTGAATGAATGCAATTAGGCTAATACTTTACACATGGACCATTGAACCTGTGTCACAACGAGTGTAAGAGGCTGGAGTCAGATTGGCAGAAATTAAAACAAATGAATTGGCTTTATAAACAATAACATGAAAGGCAATATAAATCAACATATAAGAACAAAATATAATATAATAATTAGAAGGACTTATGCCATGGTTGGCCCGATGTCAAGAATCCTCTCCTCTTTGCTCTAATCCCTTAACACTTAACGCATAATGGGTCTGCACTTTCCGTTCGTGCATAAGGGGGGCTCCTAGGGACCCATTCATTAATATAACCAACCACTTTCCCAACGGAAATTTTTATATGATCCACCACATGTTAGAAGGATTCAAAGACATCAACAAGAAATAAAAAACTGAAAAAAAAAATGTTCAGCTAAGATAAGAAAAGTAGGGGCAAACATTGTTTAATTTTGCGTCAAAATGTGCGAAAAAGACCATAATTCGTTTCTGCATTTCTATGGCACTAATTCACCTAGACTTTTGCATGAATTGCTTTAAATGGTGATGACGATGAACTATATTTAAACATATTAAGCACAATAGAAATGTCTCGTGCCATTTTATATTTTTTAGGTTTACTTGTATAATTTACAATAGGTTCCTACAGTAAACCGCATTACGATGTATATAAAATATTATGACACCAAGTTCCGTTCTAGCAGTATACTTGTCCAAGAATTTTGGTTAATTATTTACTTGTTTATGTCACTAGGTGTTATTGCATTATGAAAATCAGAATCACAGTAACTCTATTAAGATTTTTAATTTTTGTCATGGACTTCCGTTAGTGCAATAAGGAGGGGGGGGGGGCTCCTAGGGGAACCCATGGAAATTAAACCGCAAAAACGACGCGATTTGAATTTGGATTTTTTTGAACCAATGCAAGAGCAAACTAAACGTTAGTACAAAATACAAAAAATATAAACCAGATATATTGCAGCGTTTAAAAAAACGCCAGCCGAAAAAACCAAAAATGGGTCCCTAGGAACCCCCCCCCCCCCCCCTTATGCCCGTTAAGTGTTAATGCAAAGTTGGCCCATTTTGATGGCAAATAAAAAACTTAGTTGTGTTATGTGTGATTGATATAAGGAATGTGCATTGTTTCTCCAATGCTGTGATTAAGGGGTAGGTATTTTTGCAGTGTCAAGGCCGGCTAATTTATGTTCAAAGAACAACGTTTAATGAAATAAGTGCTGGTGTGTTCCTCCTGATACTTTCAATTGAAACATCCAAGCTGTCTTAGAGTGAACTTAATGTATTTGAGCTCAACATTTATTTACTAGCTACATTACTATACATTGTATGATTACCACAAACTTTTTTACTGTGGCCATTTAAAATGAATTTCTATTGACTTTCACGTGTGAATGGACAGACCTAAATCTTTTAATGAGGTTAACTTACTTTAAAATCTAATTAAAGTAAGATCGTACATGTCTGCAAATTTAGCGTTATTAGAGGACTAGTTACATACTGAATGCATAGGCTTGCTGTTTATTCCGATGTAGTCCCGCATCAAGAAAGTGTGAATTCTTATCTTCAACAACAACTACAAACCTTGTGCATTGGCTGAGATAGGGGAAAGGGTTAAATTAAATGGATAAAATTTGTTAAAATGTTTCATACAAGATTAAAAGGTGTAAAGACATGTTCATATGGTCATAATGATTAAAAAAAAAGATAGACCGTATTCAATAGCCAGCCATGTTGGTGGACAAGTAGACGCACATCCAAGTACTACATACATTCACCTGTCAATGATACCTGTGCATTCGCTAAACATGGATCGATATTGACGAGCTTAAATGTATTATACTCCTGGAATGTATGCATCTTGTCCACCAACATGTCCGGTGGCTGACGTCATTTTGAATACGGTCTTTTAGTGTACTTATATATATCTAGGCAATTCTTCAAAGTAGGCGTAAAATGGTCCCCCAAAAAGGTAATCATGAGGTAAAAAGCAATTCACCCAGCATTCTTCTCAAGATGGGCTCCAATCGTTCATCTTGTTGAATATGTAATGTAAAATAAATTTGTTTTAATTTTTTTATATTTTTTATATAAAGTGAAATAAAAATTTTTTTGGTTAGGACCATTAAGGTGTATGGAGGATCAAGGTGTATGGAGGATCTAGCCTCTCCTAAATACCTTTGAGATGATTAACATTAAGTAAATCTGTTGTCTGTTGTGAAAACATTTCCATACGAACATTGAAACAAATCGGATATGATATAAATATTTAACCCCTTGATAACAGTTTGCAGCCTGTCGTGTAAACCAACAGGAGTGGTAGAGATATGACAAAATATAATTTTTGAACCCTATGGACCAGATGAGAATATCAAAAACCTATTAACCCCGTATGAATCATTTACTAATTTTACCGCTGTTACTAGTAAACTACCCCATCCCCTATATCGACGGTGCTCATGAGAATTGCAAAGCTGCATCATCGAGATTTGGGATCAGTAGGGGCAGTAGGCCCATATGACGTTTGTAAACAGTCATATGCACAAAATGTTTTCATTTAGTCCAGGCAACATTGACTGGACAGTTCATATCTTTTTTTAGTTTTGTAATTAAAACCTTGCATTATAGTCAGGAAAAAAAGAACACTTGAAAAATGTTGACATTTCCCAATTTCACTGTAATGATTGTGTTTGCAGTTTTCTTACAAAATATAGATCTTACTAACGTTGCAAAGAATAGAGCTTTTCGGTGCCTCTTCAACCTCACATGTTATTCGTTGTTACACTGGGTTGGGGACACATTATTTGGAACAAAGGAACAAAACGATTTATTCATGAAGCAATGGATAGTACTAAGTTATTAATTTCAAATGCCTCAAATATGTTTAGTTTATAATGTGCGGAATAGGTCTTGCTGGTTCCACTTCAACAAAATTTAACGTAATTCGTTTGATAGGTTTTCCAGGTCAAATGTCCATGATATCAGCGCAATTGTAACTTTGGGTAACTCAAATATCCACAATAGGGAATTCAAAATGTCAAATTATTTAACCAGAAAATAACAAAGGGCACTGTGAAAAGATCAATATCACACCAGGAAAAACAAATATCCACTTGAAAAAGATTAAAATCATAACAGGTAAATCAAATGTCAATAGTGAAATAAAATGTCCACACAATGGAAATCGTTATGTAATCCTGTGCTCATCTGTGCTTGTCCTTTCACCGAGTAATTCAAATGTCACATAGACAATTCTTATGTCAGTTGGCAGTGAAACACCTCAAACATGCCTTAATACCAGAGAATATCAGATGCCGACATTCAATGATTTTTCAGAAACTTGCACAATTTTAATATATACTTGTTACTGTGAAGAAAACCTTTTTCATAATCTTTACGAAACTTTTATGACAACCAACCGCTTGTTCCTGACAATCATAAAGTTTATTAACACTTAAGTGGACACGGTCTTCCTACTTCCTTTGGTGGACAATGGAGGGGGGACATGGAACCCCCATATAAATATTTTTTGCACTGAAATTATATAGGTTTTCCAGGTCAAATGTCCATGGTATCAGAACAATTATAAATTTTGGTAATTCAAATGTCAATAGGGATTTCTAATTGAATTAACGCGAGATGGCATTGCCAAAACACTAAAAGCTATTGAGCTATTGTCTGTTCAATTAACTTAGATGTCCGGTTTTTATTAATTATTTCCAAAAATATACGTTTTCGAAAAAGATCATGAAAGAAAAGTTGTTATTCATCATTGGACCCAACAAGATTATTGGGCATCAGCTTAAAAACATTTTTTCCTTGGATTTTTATTCAATTTACACTGATTTTTATTGGCAAACGACAACAAACTGGGTCCAGGTGAATATTGACTTTTGACTCTGAAACTTTTATGGCAGACCCATTCACGAATTAGGGGCACTTCAAAGCATATTACGAACAAGTATTGATTCGTGGACATTGCTTTGATTTCAGGTGCTTTCGCGTGCATTAATGCATGGGCATTCAATGAATCGTTGAAATAATTATACTTTTAATAGTATTGTTGTATTCAATTGGTTACGAACAAAAGAATCATATAGTTATCCTGTAATGCCGTCCATTCAAGTTAATGCTGTGTGGATGTGGAACCTTGGATATATCGTTTGTATTGCAATAATTCACTGCAATTAACAACAGTTCAGATTTGATCCTGTTGAACAAATACGTACAATAGGCCTATTGATCGTGAATCATCTCCTCCTCCTCCGACAACTTTTACTACCCACCAAGTGGAGTCAATAGAACCTTCCATAAAACGTAATTACTAATGGTACCAAACCTATATTCGCTCATTTTCAAAACGAGGGTGAAATACGTAGATTTCAATAGATTTGAAGGTTTAAAATGTCCCATTCCTTTTGTCATGTAAAAAATGTCTTAGGTCCAAAGATTTCCAACAACTTTCATTTCGTGATCTATTCCGAAAACGTATATTTTTGGAAATAATTAATAAAAACCGGACATCTAAGTTAATTGAACAGACAGTAGTGGCGTATCTTGTAAGGGGCATTTGGGTGGCCAATTCCCTCCCGGGTGGCCAAACGGGTGCCAAAAGCACAACAATAAAAGCAAAATAATAAACGAAAGGGTGGTGAAATAATTGAAGTGAACCAGAACAGACAAATAGGGGCAGATAAGAAAAAACGGAGGAGAAATTAAAGGGGCGGTAAAATGAAACAAAAAGGAAAATGGAAAGAAAGAGATATGAAAACTAAGGGGCATCAAAATTAGCAAGCAAAGGTTGAGAAAAAGTTAAAGTAAAGAGGTGCTAAAATAGCAAAGAAAATTGGAGCTAACGGAAAAAAAATAAGGGGCGTCAAAAACTAAAAAAAACTTAAAAAAATAGTTTAAGGAAACGGGTGCAAAGAATAGCAAAGGAAATTGTAGTTTAAAGGGGAATAATAAGGGGTGTCAAAAAGAAAAGAATATTGAAGAGAAAATGATAGAAAAAAATGGGCGTCAAAAACAGAAGGGAAAGAAGTTGAAAACAGTTTAAAGATACACGATGTAATTAGATTACACCTGAATTGAATAAGCCAAATACGCCGTCTTTATTAACACGATGATTTATTATTTTCTGTCGTGCACGACAGAAAATCAAAGCATTGTTTTCTATGGGGATGATTACGATAACAAGCAAGTTCAAAACAAGGTTTGCGGTTTCCTTTTGTACAACAAACTTTCCAAACGTTTTGGATAGGTGGTCTACAACCGATCCAGTGCAATATGAGAGAAATCGTATCATAAAAAACTCATGTCACTTTAAGGAGTGCAACAAAGGAAATCTAAAAAGGAGGAATAAAGGGGAAAAGGGGAATCAAAAACGAAAAGGGTACAAAAAGTCAAAAGGCCTCCCCAAAACAGACATAAAATTGTATAATTATTAGAAGAAACTCAAAATTGAGCCCCGAAGATGAGCAAATTAACATGCAAATCTGAGACTGGTTTATTTAGCACGTGACCGTGAGACTAACTGCCATGCGTTGTACCTGCGGGAAAGAAGGACCCGTAGCGAAGGCCCAAGCGAAAGCAAGCGGGTTTCACGATTTTCTGGTTTGTTTGAAAATACATCAAATTACGTTACACTTCAAATCAATATTCCTTCTACAGATTACATAATTTGATCACGTGACTCATGTATGTGGTGTAGTTTGGCAGTCCCTACAAAAGTTACTTAATGGAATTTTGATCAAAGGTCATTTGGGGTCACAGGAGTCCAAGACTGATTTGCACTAAAATGCTACTTCTACAAGTTCCGGTCTGAGTACTCTCGACTGTGTTCAGATCTGTACACAGATCTAGTTTTGGAGTCTTTGCTGTGAGGACATATCATCGTTGAACTGCAACGCTACTTTTGGTTGGAGACATAAATGAACTTTGATCCTGATGTTAATTTGTTAGACTATGTGTCTCAGTTCAGACACAGGCTCCAAAGAGCCACAGAAATTGCCAAACAAAATCTCAAACAGAGCCAGGCAAAAATGAAAACATGGTATGACAAAGATGCCAGAAACAGAGTATTCAAACCAGGTGACAAAGTTTTGGCACTTTTTCCAATACAAGGGCATCCTTTGCAAGCCAAGTATTCTGGACCATATGAGATTGAGAACAAAGTGGGAGACCTTGACTTTGTGATCAAAACACCAGGTAGACGTAAAAGTCGACAGTTATGTCACATAAATATGCTCAAAGAGTATAATGAAAGAGGTGATGAGACTATTAAGCCTGCATGTGTAATGTCAGTCAGTGTTAGTGATGAGTGTGCAAATGATGACATCACAGTCAGTACCTGAACAAGACAGCACTGTAAACACAGAAAATTATTATGGTGTCAAATTGCAAAATTCTGACATACTTGTCAATTTAGACAAGAAACTAGGTCATCTCCCTGAAAGTCAACAAGGTGAATTGAAAGAGTTAATTCATGAGTGGGAAAACATATTTCCTGATGTACCCATTGAGACACATGTCATAACCCATGACATTGATGTAGCCTATAAAGCAACATCATTATAGGGTGAATCCAATCAAGTTGCAACATATCAGGAATGAGGTGAAATACATGTTAGACAATGGAATAGTAGAGCAAAGCAATAGTGAATGGAGCTCCCCATGTATTCTGGTTCCCAAACCCGATCGTTCATTTCGATTGTCACAGATTTTTCCGAAAATTAACCTCTGTTCCAAAACCGACTCATATCCGATCCCACGGATTGATGATTGTATAGATAGAGTTGGAAATGCCAAATTTGTTAGCAAATTTGATTTGTTGAAGGGGTATTGGCAAGTTCCCCTCACTGACAGTGCCAAAGAAATTTCAGTCTTTTGTACGCCCGATTTCCTATACCTATACAAAAGAATGGCATTTGGTCTCAAAAATTCTGCCGCAACATTTCAGAGATTAGTGAACAGAGTAGTTGCAGACATAGAAAATTGTGAAGCCTATGTGGACGATCTCCTTGTGTACAGTGAAACATGGGAAGAACACATGCGACAGCTCCATCAATTGTTTGAGAAATTATCTCAGGCAGGTTTGACTGTGAATCTGGTTAAAAAAGTGAATTTTGCCATGCAAATGTCACATACTTAGGGCATGTTGTAGGACAAGGGCAAATTAGGCCAATCACTGCAAAAGTTGAAGCAATTGAGAAATTCCCCACACCACAGAGCAAAGAGATCTCATGAGATTCTTATGTATTGTCGGGTATTACACAAAATACTGTCCAAATTTCTCATAAATTACATGTCCACTGACCAACCTTCTGAAGAAAAACACAAAATGTGTGTGATCAGAGCAATGCCAAAAAGCGTTTGAGAAAATCAAATCTATTTTGATGAATGCGCCAGTGTTGATTGCGCCAGACTTTCAAAAACAATTCAAGTTGGCAGTTGATGCCAGTGATGTAGGCTGTGGTGGACTTCTCATGCAAGCAGATGAAAATGATGTAGATCATCCTGTATGTTATTTTTCTAAGAAGTTTGACAAACATCAGAAAAACTACTCAACAATTGAAAAAGAATGTCTTGCATTGCTATTGTCATTGCAAAATTTTGAAGATGAAAAACAGAAATCAGAGACTTGTCAGGTTGAGTTTAACTCTACAAGAATACAATCTGGACATAGGACATACCAAAGGAAAGAAAATGTCTTGGCAGATGCCTTGTCCAGAACTTCCTAAATTTTGTTCAGAAATTTGATATTACAACTTTATGTAATAGACTGAAGGTAGCAATGCAAGAACATTATAATAAAAAGTGTGAAATTTGCACTGTGTAAACTGTATGTAAAATTAACCACGAAATGGTTAAAAGTATAAAGCCAGATTCATTCAAATTTTCCTTTTAAGGGGGAGGATGTTATATTACCCTCAAATTTTTGATTAAAATATTATTTTCTCAATTTTATTTGAGAAAAGATTTCTCACGGGAAAAGTATTTTGTTTTCTCTAAAGAGAAGAAAGTGGGATTCCCCAGTGTTGTTTGTGCAAGGTGCACCTGTTAGATAGATTGCACAATAAGGGAAATGGAGAATTCCCCAAGATGTAAACTTAGTAACTGAGTCAACTTGTTTATGCTTTAAGATCACAACATTGCATGATCTGGGGATTCCCCCATAAAGTTATATATGGGAAGTGATGTAATTCAGATGATATAATTTATGTGAATTCCAATTGGTCAGCTAGTGCAAGGTTATGTTTATGCATGATGCTGTAGTAATGTCTATTTTAAGACTTGGGAACTTTGTGAAGTCAATATATTATGGAGATTTGAGTAAGGACTCTCTGCCAGCAGTTGTAACAAGTAGCTAGAAGTTATAGCTAGTTCTAATCTGCAATGTGTAGCAGACCTGTAAAGTACCATAGTGCTAGGATTTATAATTCCATGTGAGCCGAAGTCGCTGTAATTATTCTACTGTCGTCTTTGAGGCCAAAAGTGCTGGGAATCAAAATAGGATTCCAAATTGCACAGTGTAACTTGTCAATAAATAATTCATTTTGTGTATACTGCTAGCTAGCCAATCAACAAGCTTTAGAACAGACACGCCCCCGTTGAATGCATTGTACTTCTATTTCAAGCATGATAGAAAGCCTATTTGGAAACCAAATTTTTTGAAAAAGTGTTGACTTTTATTGAAACCACTTTGACTTTTTTCTGCATGTTGAATAGTTGTACTACATAGTAGTACTTAATTTCACATATGCCGACCCTCTCCTGGTTAGGCCGACTTCTTAGACAAAATATCACTTCCTGTTTGTGAATAAATGCAGAGTTTGATTTTACCACCCTGTGTGTTCCCAGTAACAAGCCATGGGTAGTGTATTTGTTTTCCTTTTGTTATTGAAAAGCTATGAATGGGCCATGTTTAAACAGCGTGACACAGTTTTGATTTTGTAGTACCCGGTGCTCATAAGGTCAAGAAGGTGAATTGACCTATGCTGTCTTTATTTAAGTGTCATGCTTTTAAGAACAGAAATAACATTTATAATTTGATAGCTTATAATATTCTGCTTGTGAAAAAATGCTATAGGCCTTCACTAAATATTTAATTACTAGTTTTACAAATTCCAAGTAAATTTTGATAGGCTTTATTTTCATTTGGAGAAAGCAGTAGTGTACGAGGGTGTGCTTACACAGAGCAATTATTTATTGATAGTACACTGACAAGTTACACTGTGAATTGTGGACAGATAGAAATCGTGGTGATTATCCTGGACTGATATACTGTGGATTATTAGTGTCGTCGAGTGACTTAACTTTAACCTTGTCGTCTTGAACTGCTGGACAAAAGTTATCTTCAGGACTGAGAAGATTCCCATGGAATATATTACCTGAAGATTTTTATATGTGAACTTATGCGCTGTCATTGTGGAGTCTTCGCTGTGAGGACATATCATATCGTTGAACTGCAACGCTACTTTTGGTTGGAGACATAAATGAACTTTGAGTACGATTAGAATTGCTAAGTGTAATTTTGAATTGTGTAGATAATTGTGCTTTGGACATACCAAATTCTTGATCCAATCTAATTAAAATCATTAAATCTGTTTTGCTGTATAAAATTCAGATCACTTGTGCACAAGGCTCGTTTATTTGTGTTTGGAAAAGGTTTTCTGACCTTAGACGTCCACGAGACGTCATAACAATGTCAATGTATGTACAAGTACAACCCACTGAACTGTGTCCTTGTTTGATGAACATATTGTAACTCATAGTGACATAATGATTGCGGAAACATGAATGGAGGCATGTGCACTGCTTATGAGATATACAGATATACAACGTAAATTATGTGAACTCGTTCTACAAGTAGAGGCATAGCGTATAACTTTCGATTTCACGTGACAAACGTCCTGTGCCCCTAGATCTTTTTCGTTTATGAGACAATTTATGCTTTTATGCTGTTGATGAAATTTGGGCTGCTAATAAACCCTGTGCATTTACCATTAGCCGCATTTTGTGATGGCGCTATATAAAGGAAATCTCCAATGTTCCCCTCAAAATCAGCCGCTGCATTAATTGCGTTAATTACATCAGAAGAGTCAACTATGGATCCTTCCTTGACATTTAGTGAAAATTGAACTCGAATGCTCCCGTCTGAGAATACGAAGTTATTGACATCTAAAAATCCTCGCAATTGCTTCGCTAAGATAGCGGTCAGCTGTAAAAGGAATGACAAATGAATGGGAATACGTGAGACTGCATGAAGCTTTAAATCAGTAAATTCAAACACCGTATTGGTTCATCAAACTAGGCCTTCTAATGTACGTATAATAATATATGAGTGTGTCATAGACGTATAATAATATATTAGTGTGTCACACTATGCAACGTGTAATATGCTTAATGTTTCACCATTTTACTGACAGCCTCCAGATCCTCACCATAATAGCCCCACCCTGCCCCACTTCCAGGGATATAAACTTGTTATAAACACTTATACTTGCACGCTCAAAGGCCATATACCTCTATTAGGTAGGACAGGAACGTGGCATGTTTCTTTTTGCTTTCATTTTAATGCAATTATTGATTTTTTTAGGCTTAAAAAACAAGTAAATCTTCAAGTTTCATTTTACCTGAATTTTAAGACGATTTGATAAGTTGATGCTTTCCGGTGATCCAGGATCAAGGAGGGATTGAACAAACACGGCCGGATTTTCGTCAATACGAATCAAGACAACACTGACGTCTACAATCGTAACCGCTGATGGCGAAAATATTAGGACTTGTAGTTATTTTATGCTAAATATGGCAGGTTTATGCAGAATTATTAACACAATTTTTCTGTGAGCAAATGGTATTGCGTTAAGTCCGAGGGACTAACACGGGGAAGTGGTATGGGTAAGTGTAGTTCCTAAGGCCTGAGAGACTTTGAGAGACTATTAAATCTGTTCCCAATCCCCCCCCCCCCCCCCCCCAATTTAAAAAAAAAAAATCGCTGACCGCACATCCTTCCGGACAAAGACACTGCGTCTCCCTCGGTTAAAGTACAGTAAAATATATAGAGCTCTTATCTAAGTAAAATAATAAAAGCTTTTTCTATCAATGAAACAATAAGAAAGGAACTATTTTCTTGCGATTTTCTTTGTGTCTAAGTTTCAATATAATTATACAAGAAAACATTATGAGCTAGAGATTTTTATAGTACTGGCGTGGAATCAATAACTGATATAGCTAATTTCACTCTCGTTATCAGGATCAAAGGCTGCTCAACAACTGTAGCTCTGTTCGCAACGCCATAAACATTGACCATTTGCTGGGGAAACATTGGGACGAACTTAAAGTGACGGATTTACTTATTACAAATTATGTCATATCCTGCCGTAGATTTTTTTTATTTATGTGTAGGTTCTCATATGCCATGCCGAAGTGCGTACATTGTGCAGTAAGCTAATAGATGCTACACTCTAAAGATAATTTACTCAATGTTGTTTAAAAGGGGCAACCCTTCCTGCTGAGTAAAATTTAGTTAGAGTCGAAGAAAAATGTTATAAGTAGGTTTAACTAAGAGTTGACTTTACAGAAAAGGTTTGTTCTTTTGAAATCAACTATTTCAAAAATGTTTTTAGAGTGTGAAGAATAAAGCGTTTGATATAACGGGCAATATATCCAAGTAAACATACACAATAATTATTGAATTCTGTGCAACCTGTGTTAAATGTTATTCCATTTGCAGTGGCGTAACTGGGGGGGGGCAGAGCCCCCTGATCAGATCCCCACAAGCCTCGCCCCCGAAAGCCCCCCCCCCAATGAACTGACCGTTTGTACAGTGTCTATGGAGAACGATCCAAGTTCGCCCCCTCATAAAATGCCTTGGCACCCTTTCTGCCCCACTCATTTGCAAAGGTCAGGTTACGTCACTGCCCATTTGTTAACCTTGTTTATTCATTTATTATATTTAATATCCCATTGATATCCCATCGATCTATGATTCAACTTACATCCTCTATAGGGAATTGTTATAGCAGCGCTGTATGGTCCAATCCCATAGATATTGCGGACAGCAACTCGGAACGTGTAAGCAATGTCTTGATTCAACAGTAATGTAACAGAGGTATCCGTTACATAACCACTTCTTGCAACATGGAAACTACGATCTCTTAGTTCGTAGAAGAAAGATGTATCGTCGCCTCTTCTGCTTTCACAATGAATTTCATCCCAGCTAAAAGTATATAGGTCATCCGACGATTCGCTAAACTTGACGTTCGTTGGTGCTTCCGTTGGCTCTAATGAGATGCAAAGATAACGTTCTATTTGGACATTGATCATTTAACTTTCTTAGTAAATGTGATAATGTTACTTTCTCAGTAAATATCAACGATTGTGCTATAATTATTAATCAAAAACATTTTAAGTACTTATATATCTAGGTATGTAAATTTAAATAGTACCTTTAGACGTTACGAAAGAAAAGGTCTTAATTTATGGAAAGTTACCCAGCCGAGTATAGTTTTGCTTTGTACACTTCCAAGCGTTTCAATTGAAAATGCACGTTACTACATGAAGGAAAAAAATTCATGGATCTTAAAGTATGTTTTCTTTAAATTCAGATACTATTGAAACTGAAGACACCTCTAGTGTGAGAAAATGCCCATTTCAAATTATGAAATTCTGTTCAAGAAACTCGCCACAAAAATGTTTGAATTGAACATGTACGTTACTTATTTCATTTGAAGAAAAAAAATTTTTTTTTTTTTTTTTTTTGAAAAATCCGATTCATCTCAAATTTCGGAATTGTGCATTTTAGGTTACTATCTTTAGTTCTAGTTGACTATTGTTCATTATTACACAAAAAAATAATATTTCGAAATCTCTGAGTCAGACTTTAAACGATCTATGATTCAACTTACATCCTCTATAGGGAATTGTTATAGCAGCGCTGTATGGTCCAATCCCATAGATATTGCGGACAGCAACTCGGAACGTGTAAGCAATGTCTTGATTCAACCGTAATGTAACAGAGGTATCCGTTACATAACCACTTCTTGCAACATGGAAACTACGATCTCTTAGTTCGTAGAAGAAAGATGTATCGTCGCCTCTTCTGCTTTCACAAGGAATTTCATCCCAGCTAAAAGTATATAGGTCATCCGACGATTCGCTAAACTTGACGTTCGTTGGTGCTTCCGTTGGCTCTAATGAGATGCAAAGATAACGTTCTATTTGGACATTGATCATTTAACTTTCTTAGTAAATGTGATAATGTTACTTTCTCAGTAAATATCAACGATTGTGCTATAATTATTAATCAAAAACATTTTAAGTACTTATATATCTAGGTATGTAAATTTAAATAGTACCTTTAGACGTTACGAAAGAAAAGGTCTTAATTTATGGAAAGTTACCCAGCCGAGTATAGTTTTGCTTTGTACACTTCCAAGCGTTTCAATTGAAAATGCACGTTACTACATGAAGGAAAAAAATTCATGGATCTTAAAGTATGTTTTCTTTAAATTCAGATACTATTGAAACTGAAGACACCTCTAGTGTGAGAAAATGCCCATTTCAAATTATGAAATTCTGTTCAAGAAACTCGCCACAAAAATGTTTGAATTGAACATGTACGTTACTTATTTCATTTGAAGAAAAAAAATTTAGATCGAAAGTACAAGTTTTCTAAATACTATTGAAACTGAAAACACCTCTTTTTTGAACCAATACCCATTTCAAATCCGAAATTCTAAGGTTCAAGAAAATTGTCATAAAAATATGCAAATTAGGAAAATTTGACCTTTACCCTAGCAGTTAAGTGTTTACAAATAGACGCCGGAGTCAGTACCACCTACCTTTATGTGTTCATATTGACAAATTGCTAAAGTTACCTACCTACTCCGTCAGTGACAAAAACGTCCGATAGCTCTTTACCCTTCCCAGCATCATTACTGCCCGTAATCCATATCTGATAGGTAGAAAAGGGTAGTAGACCAACCACCTCAGCAGATGTTTCACTCGTATTGCTGTAAGCAACCCTCGGTTTCGGTCGATCTTCACATTGGAATTGGTCAAGTAGTTGATAATCGACATAGAATGTGGTTGCACGACACGGATTGGTACGAACTGATTCTGATTTCCAGCTTATAGTTACTGCCGTTGAAAACTGGCTTATTTGAAGGTCCGTCACGGCATTGGTGCTGATAATAATGACAATAAAGATTCACATTTTAATCTCAAATATGGCCAGATTTCTTTGTTCTTGAACACAATACTTTGCGATTTCAAAACAGAACCCCGAATCAAAGAAATATATCGTCATGTGAACGCAAGGTCGTAAGTACTGAAGAAGCCACTGAGCAAAACACTTAGCATATTAAGATTATGACAAATGGCAGCTATTGCACTTACAACCTTCTAATTTCGTATTAAAATTATGTAGCAGCAAAAATTAATGCATTGGAAGTCCTTTTATTAAATTACTTTTAAAGAGACACTAACACATATATTGTGTCATATGTAGTGATTTCCTATAGATAAGACCCCAATAGATTTATTACCTTGTCTTTGGTTACAGAAATGCCTTGAAAGTGAAAAGAAAAGGCGATTTTCATTTGCTTAATTTCAATATAAAACAAAGGCTGAATTTCGTATTTGCTCCTATACGAAATTAAAATTTTTGTGCCAAAGAAATACTTTGCAGCTTAATCCTTTCACACGGGGACATTTTTAATAAAAAGGTTTATATTGGTGCAAAAATCAAAATTTTCATATTTTTAGGGACATCTGTTATGTGAAACCTCTCGTTGCACCTTTAAACACAAGCAAACACACGCCGAAGTTGATTTCCACGACATGCACCTTATTTGACCGGTCTGTGACCTTTGTGGTTTTAATATCAATGAGTACGAGTCTATGATATTCATGTAATAGACACAAAGTCACGGCAAACTTAAAAGTTAGCCTACAAATTACCTGGATGTCTTTAGCCTCTTATCAATGTCCGTATCTGTTTTGGGTATGTTATTTTTATGTGTAAAATATATCCTTATTCTTCCAATGGCCTAGAATATCATTTGCGAGCAAATTGAAGAAATTTGATATTTTCTGAAAATGTGCCAATGTCGCTTTAAGTGAGGAGGTTATTCGCTGCAGATCTTGTAATTATAAATATCACAGCAAGTATCTCTTTCATTATGCAATAACATTATAGTCTCAAGAATTTTTCCCGATATTTCAGACTTCAGGAACATGATAACCTTAAAACTTCCCTCTTAATACGCTCGTTAATGCTTTTCAATTTCAATGATTTCAATGATTTCAATGATTTATCAATAGTTGCCACGTCGCTTCTAATGCTTGCAATTGAAACAGCATACAATGTTTTATACAAACCTGCAGAAATTGTTCTGAAGAAAATAATTTTGCTGAAAGGGCCATTTCCGGAATTAGAAGTTGCAGCTACACTGAAACCATACAACGTACATGGAAACAAATCCGTTATTGTAACTGTTCCGTTGACGGGAGGTGATCCAACAATGCCTGTACTATAACTTCCAGATGGTTCATCTAAGCGGTAAGTGTACCCAGTAATTTCAGTGTTTCGATTACCACATGGGAGACTCCAAGTAAACGTCGCAAATGTTCTTTCGATGACTGTGTTTATGACATCAACTGACGTTAGAACTGAAAAAAGTCAATTTTACATTAAAAAAAAAAGAATTAAAGTTAACCTCGATTTACCGAGGGGAAGGTTACACCCCTCCCCCTAATGAGCTTTATATTCCTCCGATGCGCTAAACGCTAAACCCCGGGACGCTAAAAGCCTTCGTAAAAAAAAATAATATTTTTCACATCCTTTCCTTTCATTTTAGCTAAAAAAAGTGGGTGTTTAGGGTATACCGACAAAAAGTCGATGGGTGGAAGTACATTGTATTGTACATTTTTGAAATTATTGTACACATATGATTTAAAACTCATTCTTTGCCATCATTTAGAGCCGAAAATCACGTTAAAATTCGATTTTCTACCTTTTTGTTGCCAAGTGTTATTTTCCCCTATTATATACACTGTGTGTCTGTGGAAATTGACGACTTTGTTGAATCTCGGAATTTATGACTTCATTGTGAAGTCATACTATGTACATTGGTACTTATACTAGTATCAATGAAAAGGAGAGGGCCGTAGATATCCACTGGTATCAAAATCATTGGGTGCCTTTTTAACGATTTGTCGAGGTAGTGTTTCGCCTTTTATGGTTGGGCCATTTGAACCTTTTGTAGCCTAACTCATTTTTGCATTGCGCATTGGGCTGGTGGCCGTAGGGACTTTTAGCAAGTGCCGCGTATTTTGAAGCTTATCTGGCGGGGATTAGGCTTTGGCGATCCGACCCGCTTAATTAAAGGTGCATTTCGTGATTTCCGCATTTTCCGTTTTTTATGGTTCGCTAGATATCGTTTGATGAAAGCTTTTCTTAAATTTTCTCTTGCGGTTTGATGTTAAGCAAAAATGCATGTATAACAGATTCGCATAAGTTACGCTAGTGTATTTTCTCTCCGTAACCAAATAGCTGCAAACTTTCGATTTTTCCAGATAAGATTGGGTACACGTGCTTTACTAACGCTTCAGATTTGTAATCAAAAAATATGAATTTTTTTGTTGAAATTTGAAAAAAATAATTCTAGAAATGAATTTTAGAGAAAAAACGACTAAGACCAAATATAAACCCACACAATTAAAAATGTTCAATAAACCCCATCGTTTTGACTCGCAGCTGTGACTCACCACACTTAAAACCTGAGATGAATATACCCAAGGGTTGAAGCCTTCAAAAACCAGTCCGTCCATGCTGGGCGCTGACATTTGAATATTGCCGGAATATTATTATAGTAGAATTCACCCATCGTGTCACCTCTAGTACTTTACCGAAGTATTGGCATTGAATGAGTGGATGTTCAGTGGGTGGAAATTAAAATTCCACGCTAATCTATTGAAACATGGAATTCGATACCAAGAAATCAATTCTCTTGCTTATGTCCAAGTAAGCGCATTTTAGGGCTACATTAACTCATTAAAACATTCTGACTAATCGTATTGATGAATGGTATCAATGTAATAGTGATTAATGTTACTGACTTTTTAGCGCCCGTGTTTTGGATACAAAAGCAACACACACGGATTTGCACTTTGAAAATGAAGTCAACATGAAAGGCCAGATTAAACTCTTATAGTCCGATTTTTATTCCTGTCAGTAACGCATATTGTCGATGGTAAGAATTCATTTGGATAGGGATGTGTGAGACCAAAAACTACAGCTGTCGTTCCTTTGTTTTGGCGTCAATCAAGAACGGATAAAGTGTCATGAACATCGAGGCTGGGGGAGAGGAGGGTTAGAACACGTAAATATTGTAGTTTGTTTTGAGTGACCCCAGTGACCAAACCTCTAAACTACTTAAAGGTGTTGGTCCGATTTATTGTATTGTGTTCTCTACTTGATTGAAGAGCCTGGCACTTGCACATACCCCCATCAAGTTCCGTGGGAAACAAACTTGCGGTTTTGATGGGAGACTCAATATGCACGTTGCAAACGCCCTATTCAATACTGCGCTAAAACGGCGGTTTTTTTGTTTATATCTTGGGAATGAAATGGATTTGAGGGCTCAAATTTCAGGACGACAATGAGAAAAATATAGCCTTTCATCTGATATCAAAATCGATACTACTTCCGGTTAAATCAGGGGGTCCCAAAGACGATCGGAACACACACCTTTAAATAATCGGACCAAGCTTTCAAATATTATTTCTGGAACAAGATGAATAAATGTAAACGTGTTAGCTTTTCTAGTATTCCTTAGTGACGTAACAGGACTTTGGTGAGTAATAATACTTATCCGTATCATTTTCTTATGTTGAATGCTTCAAGTTTGATGTTTGGAATTTATTCAGTGCATTTGCTTTGTAATATTTTCTTCGTGAGAAAAGGGACATTTTTTAATTATGGCCTTAATCTTATCCGGTATCGTGACATCGAATTTCTGATTGGTAAAGTATACAACCTCTCAGAACGAATAGAATCGTCGACACGCCCCAAAAACTTTTAATGAACTGACAGGAATAAAAAATCCTACTATAGCTTAGTTCGTTCATGAAACAGGTGAATCACGCCACATTGTTCTGCCTCCTCTCCCAACTAATCGACGATGTTCAAAACTTTTCCTCTGGTGACACGATGGGTTGAATCTACTATAGTTTGGGTGCTTGTATACACACATAATGTCAATTCGATACAAACAATCCGGCAAAATATCAGTTGTTGGATGTTGGGTGCTATTGGGTGGTTAAATTTTGTCCTACCCATGGCCACACAACGAATGAAATGACACGTCAGTCGTCTTGATTTAAATAAACCGCCTCAATGAATAAATCTTTTCACATAAGCGAGCATTGCATTATGAGAAAAAAGAGTATCTGAGCACAATGATCCAGGTGCACTATTATTACACCTGGCCACCTCTAACACATACATCAATTTGTATCACTACCGATTAGTGTATATGCAAAGCGGCACTCACAGTATGTGGAAGAAGCGGAGGCAGCCATTGCTTTCTATTGTTGGTACTCTATGTTTTCTTTGTGGTCGGCAAAACATGCGAGACGATGAATTTCTAAAGATTGCGTAACGTTTTGCCTCTCTATCTATCTAGAACCTCTTTGAATATACCTAACAGAGATTCAAAGTAAGTAATCAATGGATTGTTTGCAACGTGCAGCGTCTGGTACGGTATTGTAATGTTAATTCAACGATTCCCTCGACTGATCGAGAAGCACTAATCTTTTTTCAATACATTTCAATGTATAACCCCAAGATTTGAGTTTGGCGGGCTATTTTTAAATCATTGATGCTCACACGTGCGTGTTGTTTGTCAAAACGCCTTGAACACAGTTTAGTACTCAATGACTTTTGCACAAGCCATGGAAAAACTTAAAATGACCCCAATTTTGTACACTCATTTGTCGACTATAGGTAGAATTTGCTCGAATTTCAATGTATTAATGACATCCTTGGATATCTTAAAAATATACTGAGTTAACTAAAACGTGTATTTTCTCTTTCAATATCACAAAAATTGAAACAAATTTGGACCAGTTTATTTCTCAAACTGTTATTTTTTTAACAGAATAGGATCTAATTGGACATTTTATTTTAATTATGAAAATGAAGTTATTGATGACCTGGCCAAACGCATAAAATGTTAATGTGAGCCGGTTCTAAGAATAATAATATTCACGTTAGGTCATGAACCGAAGCACAAAATTGGCTAAAATTGCTTGATATGCAGGATACCTCGCTCATAGAAAAGTTAAGGTGCTCACAGCGCCATCGCGCGGCCATGGCATTGCAAGCCGAAACAGACCTGGTTCGATACGCTCGAGCTGTTCACAATGGACTACAGCTTTGCTTCCGATCTCTGTTAGATATATTCGTCTCAGCTTAAAACGACGTATTATTTGCACGTTTAGAGTCTCTTTTTACAGTTATTACCATGTTTTGAGTTCCGGCTGATAGTTAAAACGACGTTTATTAAGAACATTTTAACAGTGTAGAAATGAAAAATAGAACATAATTCTAAAAAAAAAAAAAGAGAGAAAAAAAATACCTAGAAAATATAAATTACAAAAACAAACACATGGCCCTGATGTTACATCGCAGAAGATCATATTACCCACATACACCAATTTCTGTGACAGGAAGGAGTACTTCCGGTAAGATTTTACGGTTATTTTTACCTTTTGGGATAAATTGGGCCATGATAAAACTACAGTCATGTTATCGATGCGGAACACAATCTAATTTGTGATATTTTCCGCGTTTGTCCGCTTATATCTGTAATAAAGATATGAATGAAAAGTGTTTTTATAATTACTTTTTAAGAGAAAATACTGAAAATTCCGTAGCTTTGTCTATAACCGTCATTTTTGATCGGGGTTGTTTTCGATGCTCGGACTCAAAAACTGATACAAGGAAACAGAACGGCCGTTGTTTCTTTACCCGCTTTTACTTTGCAATGCAAAAATGACGGAGTTATTTTGAACAAAGGATCAAACCGGACGAGATGGTTCTCAAATATGATCTTGCCAGAGATGGGTACAACGTCTTGCTGCTTCACTGAATTCCGTAAGGTCTTTGCCCACTGTTGGAGCATCAATACACAGACAGACCAAGAGATGTTCCACAACCACAGGTAGTGTCCTGATCTGCTTCCAAGTAGCCCCACTTCTGCAAGAAAACCTTATCGGCCGATTCCGGTTCTCAATCTGTTAAGATATCACCATTCAGCCCATGAGGAGTCAGCTCCAGGTGGAAGATGCTCACCAGGCTCAATACCAATAGATGTTACTTGGTTGAGAGCAAATCTTTCTTTCCACAAGGCGACTCTCTCAAAATCCTTAGAGACTGTTTCAAGGGTTGGACTTTACTACGAAACTCTCTCTGGATTTAAGGCGGTTAGAAGCAGGTCTTTGTCCGGACATAGGGTGCTTCACAATAGATACTTGACAGCTACGATCTTGTATGTTCGCTATACTACAGCGGATGTCTGGTGGAGCAATTCCTGCTAGGATGTATAAGTGTTCCGTTGGAGTTGGGGGAAGACATCCTGTGATAAACCGGCAGGAGACATTTAACGCTGGATCAAGCTTCTTGACATGGCTTTATCTTTCCCATACAGGGGAAGCATACTCTGCACATGAGTAGCACAGGGTGACTGCCGTCGATTCAGTTAAAGGTATGTGAGCGAGTATCAAGATGTTATTGCGTGAACCTACTTTACTCTTCGTCTTCTTGATGCGAGTCTTGTATAAAGAGAGAGAATGCGGTAGAGGGAACTCTAGGTAGACAGGATTATCACAGTGTGCTCCAGGGGCGTTCAGGATCAGGGTTCCTGAAGCTGTGGTTTGGCTTCACGGTTGCGCAGAGAACTCACAAAACCGCGCCCCGGATGGGCGGTTTGCCTCATAATAAGGAGCAGAGGACCATCCAAAGCGCTGTTCATGAATGGAAGCTCCAGGGAGGGGACCTTTGAAGCTCACCTACGCATACAAAGGCAAAATTGGATAAGAGGTTCTCAAGAGGTACTTGACTTGATAACCCTCGTGACTAACGGATGATTACTTGTCTCAAAAAAAAGCAAACGACGAATAATGATCTAAAGCTTTTATGTCTTGTAAGTTCATCCTTTGCGGTCTTTTTAGCGGGAAAAAAATATGGAGGTACCACCTTCAGGGAGGGTCAGGGTTGTACCGTCAAAAGTCGGAAGGTGGATGGGTGGTCGCCTACCTTCGATGAACAGGGGTTGTAAAATGGCCAAAAGGGTACTTATGTTTGGATGCGCTGATGATAAGCAAATATGACAATATCGTAGTTTTTTCTATTTTTTTTTTTTAGATTTTCTCTTCGTAATAACACGTGTTATGCTTACTTGGCGTCAACCATTTCAAATATAAATACCAATTTTGCTTGCATGAATGACGAATACTGGGTCGTAAACCCCCTGATTTTGTTTGGAGATTTGCTTACAAATAATGTTATAAATAAACTCCAAGCTTTGACGTCAACGTGACGTCATATGTTGAAACTTGGTATGTTGTTACCTTATTTGAAGAAACGAAAGGACAGATGTAGGCCTACTCTGATACCCAACAAGATTGATGTTTGTCCTTAATTACGAACAAAATCAGGAGGGTGGTAATCCCCCCTTGGTCGTTGAATGTAGTAAAAAAACCCTCTTATTTAACACCTCCCTGGTTCACTTATGCAAGTAAATGAACCAATTTTATCCCCTGGCTTGAAAAGCAAGTAGGGGTTTGCGAAACAACATTAAGAATCCTGGGTTCAGAAACCCCAGGCACTCTTGGTCCAGACATAATTGGGTGGGAGGTATGCGTCCCACTGTCGCCGGGAAGCATGTTACTTGCTGTATTTTTGATGTTGTAATTTTAATTTTGGGGTGTTTATTCGTCTGGATTATATTTATGTAGACAGTTGTATTTAATGCTATTTTACATAAGAACCCCCAGTACAGTAGTGGCACAGGAAGTCGGGTCATTCTGGTTGATTTTCTATAGGGGGATATATCGTTTTCTGGAATTATAGCCTAATTCATATGATTACAGAATGTACAACACTTAAAAGTGCGGGCATGTATAGAATTTATTATATAAATAGAAGTTCAGTATGGTATGATCCCAGGACCCGGATTCAGTAATGTTTGTTTACTAGGAGAGGTTCAAAGAAGACTTGAAATATCAAGTACGAAATTCGCGTTTAAGAAATACAAACTCTGCTACCTTCTGCCTTTCTTAGCAGGCCAGTCAAATAGAGTAAATTATGCCTTAACCCAATTGCAAAAAATGCAAAAAATAAAAAAAATAAAAAAAATAAAAACCTTTAAAAAACATATAAAGTTTGACCAAAATCAAAGGAGCAGAGCAGACAGACGTAAAAATTTGAAGGGGGGAAAGGGTTGGGGAGGGAAGGGTTTTAAACAGGAGTCAAAATATGAAAAAGGATTCAAAAGCGTCGAAAAGTATGCCAACGATGGTCGTCACCTTTCCAAGATTTAAAAAAAGTATAGTTTGCCCTATTGCAGGTTTTAGTACAATAGTTATGAGTCAAACAAGGTTCAAGGTCACAATGGGTTACAATTTCAGATTCACGTTCTTTATAAAATGGTGTGTGATGTCTCAAATTGTTCGTCTAATGGTACAGGAGTCAAAAAATATACTGGTTGCACCATCTATGATATTCATTGCATAAATTGGAATGCAAAATGTGAATGGGGGGCTACAGGGTCATGGGAGCGGTCACGAGTCATAGCACCGTAATTCTTATATATAACGTTCGAACAAAGAATCTATTTACATTTACTTATCTTGTGGGACAATTTGAACAATTTACACCAGTTTCGATCAAATCGGACCATTCTATAAATTTACCCCAGGATGACCTACCATTATTTATGGGCCTATTGTATGAACTACAACTCATAGATAGCGCATCCTATAACCTTTTTTAAAATCAATTCGAACCATTCTAATTTTTTTACACATGTACAAATTGCCTCCTTATTTTCAACATGTTCCACGAGGTTGATTTTTGGTAAAATTATGAATAGTTTATGTTTTGGACAATTCACAGTATATTAACACCAAAATTTGTTTTCTTTTGCAATTTGTTTTGAGTCACATCATAAAATGACTGCCTATAGGTGAACGGAAGAAAACAACAATAATGATCGTCAAAGATTGTTCATACGTCCCTCCTTCTGCGTGTTTCGCGCGCGGACTTAACACGCGACCGGTTGTCCTAACGTTTTCGTATGTTACGTAAATATTATAGGTTGAGTGAGCTTCCAAGCCAGTTATTTCAACGAAGGAAAACAGTGCAAAGGAACCCCTTTCTCCGTTGGATTGATACTCTTACATTGATCCCTGTTTAGCAATTCATATTCATAGAGTATTCATCGGACATCCGTCTTTGGGTAGGCCGATACTGTCCTGTCGCTCTGACTAGTTTGGTTTGAGTCTGAATCAATTGGTGTGACTGAACGGCTTCTAAGAGCATTGGAGCGCTAAAGTAAAAAAAGACACTTTGCATAATTTGCGACTACATTACCGAATAAGAGCGAGCAGGAAGCAAAAAAAAACATACCACGAGGCGATGACCGATGGAAGTTTCAAGTTTCTAAGAAAAATACATATCTACATATAGTAGATTGTATAAATGAGTTTGAGAACAAACTTTAACAGAAACCATTACGGAGAAGAGATAAGAAACGAGTACCACGTAGAGACGATTAGATGGCATAACGGAGATTTTTCAGAATCTAAGTTAATAAGCATATCTGACCGTTCAACTTAAAAAAACAGTGGATTATGTGTAAACTTTTTTAATCAGGACAAGGCGGGAAGACGATATGAATATTTCCTTTGTATGTTTCTATTGTGAAATCATCATAGGCCCCCCCAGCTAGCTTTGAATGACTGTTTATACACTTAAGTGACGAAGGGTGTTTCACTCCCATTAGTGCAAGTGGTGGAGTCCGCCTCGGACATAAACCACTTCCCGAGGGAATTTTGTGCACAAATGTAGGACCACATGTGGAAGGTCATAAGAAATTTGTTATTTCGAATGGTAAGTAGGGGCAAAAAATTGTTTTCAAAACCGGACAATTGGGCAAAACTGAAAATTTAAATGCGCCTTGCTTAATGGAAAAATGGATTTATTGTTTCAGTTGAATGTTTTTAAGTTTTTAAAAAAAAAATACAGAATTATCTTTTAATGTAATACCTAGCCTTTCCTGGTGCATGCTGGTAAATGTTGAGCAAAATTAAAAATGTAATTGTAATTTACCTTGCAATTACTACCAGAATCAATGATATAGGTTGAATAACGTGTTCATTAGTAGGTGCTCCTAATTAAACCCCCAAACTTGCTTGAAACCTAACACAGTCCTCTAAAGAACCTATTCGTTTATCTTCGAAACATAACCGTACTATTGCAACCCAGCCGTATTTCCAACCTTACCACTATTTGAAAACCCTATTACACACCCCCCCGGGGGGGGGGGAAAACACAAAAAACAACAAATGGTTATAGTGTAGAAATGGAGTCCGGTATTGCCATTCATTCTATCGAGCGCTACTGCCCTTATAAAATCATTGTAATACTCATTGCATCCATGGACTTCTATATAAACGTCTACCAATATTTCATCTGTCAAACACATTCGCTCATCTTGTTCAAACAGCAAACAATGAGTTCGATAATATTTCCAATTGGTTCACGTGAATAAATTATCTCTTAACATTGATAAGACAAATTTTTTATGATTTTTTAGAAACCAGGCACAGTAACTGTACCTATCCTGACTTCCATATCAAAATTGATGAGCGACTGGTCTCGTTTGTCCCTTGCAATTTGTGTGCAACCCGTCAACTATGTTGTACTTCTTTCTCCTTTATGTTGTTTTTTAATAGTTAAGCTATAGACCGTATTCATAGCCACCATGTTCGGTTGTACAAGATTATAGCAATTCCATGTACTAAACAATTACATTCACCTGTAAATGATGCCTGTGCAATCGCTAAACGTATCGATTGACAGCTTAATTAATTGTAGTCCTGGAATGTTATGCATCTTGTCCACCACATGTCTGGTGGCTGACCGTCCTATTGAATACGGTCTATTATTATAAATTTCTTACCCTTTGCCCTGGCCATTTTTCTGTTATACGTTAAACAAAATAAGGCTGCAGTGTATTTAGAGGGAAAGCATAAATTTTAATACGTCATTTTGATCGGCGACTTTAGTCGCACGTTAGTATCTCAAAGGATTACAGTGGTCATAGGTTTCGACTCTGTCTGTCGTGGTCACCTACCATTGTATCGCCCATTATGTGCTATGTAAAATAAATTCTGACTCTGACAATCGGAACACTGGATAAGGTTTACCTCTATGATGATTTGAACCTTAATAAGGCCATAATCATTTAACTTAAAGGGTCGAAACTTAGACAAGCTTACTTTTAATCTCTTATAGATCCTGTGTGTCTTACCTATTTTTTACTCACCTCCTTCTTTTGTTTTCTTCACTGACAGACATCACATCGTCCGTTTGTCCGCTAAAACAGTTTTCGATGTTACGTAAATATTATAGTTTGAGTGAGCTTCAAGCAGTTATTCAACGGACGGGATGAACAGTTTGCCAAGAGCACTTTCTCCGTTGGGGGGGATTGATACTCTCCACATTGTCCCGTTTACTCAATTCATATTCAATACAGATTCCGTCGGACATTGTCTTCGTAGCAGAGTCTGTCCATGTCCACTTTGTTTTGGTTGAGTCTGATGCTCAGGTGTCACGGAAAGCTCCCAATAGGCATTGGGTTGCTTTTATGAAAGAGATTATGTTTAGAAATTTGCACAACTCGGCGACTATACTAAGAAAAAGAGAAATACACACCGATAAACGTAATATGAGTAATTGAGCAACGAGGCATATAATTTGTTTTCGAGTCATCTAGTGCGAAGACACAATCTGATTTTTGCCTCCGGTCTCTAGTGTAAATACCATGATTAAGTTTGAAACTATCTATCGGAAATTAACTTAACATAGTCAAAAGACGAGTTGCCACAGGAACGGTATAAATAGGTGAAGACCCATGATACCCTTGTGGAAGACAGTGTAATGTAATGTTTTGTGTTAAATTAGATTTGTCATAATGTGATGGAGTGATTTGGGAGGTGTGGATGGGTTGGGTTAAATGAGGTCAATTTTATGATGGCGTGTGTGTGGTGTGTGTTGGTTTGCACGCAAGATTTAAGTGGATTGGGTGATATATTCTGTTATAATACTTTCTCGTGGAGGGGAATACACTCGGAAATGTTAGTGCATACAGTATACTCTCATTTTTGATATTTGTATATTTCATCAGGATTTACTTGCCTTTTTTTCCCTGGAGTTCCCCTTACTTGCTCTAATTCCTAAAGAAAATTACTCAGGTTTGTTTTACATACATAAAAGGTTCAAGATGGCCCCTTTCGTCTCTAAACAAGAACACCAAGGGCGTGTTCAGAATTACTGTTAATTTGGAACTCGTCAATTAATCATCTTAGTCAGTGAGAACGTTCATGTGACCGTACAGTTGAGTATATACACCATTTTGTTGCTGAAAATGATAGATTAGGGTGTGTAGAATAAGAACCTGCCGGGTGCCACCTGGGTATCCATGGGCGTTTTGATAAATCCAAGATGGCGTCGCCATAAATGATAGTTATCTATTCGACCCAATATTATCAAACTATGGAGTTAATAAATATACTATAGGACCCAATGAACAAGTGCACGGCACTTGTAACATTGAGTCATACTTCAAATTCAAAATGGAAACCAAATCTAATTATTTTAAAATATGCCCTATAGCAGCAAATACCTGCGATGAAAAATAAACATGAAGTACTTAGATTATGTTGTATGACACAATAAATGTATTTCTGATACTTTTAAAGTTGTAACATGACGTCAATCAGTGTGGCAGCCAAAAACGTGAATATCTTCAAAAAATACTTATCATCTATGATAATTTTACGATTGAGAATAGACCGATTGGTTGTAATTTTTTAAGGAGCTTGTCAATTTGGATAAAGTTGTATCTCGTTAATTATATTTGCATTTTGAAAGTAAATCTAGATATAAACCGGTCAGTATGTTTACCTTAAAAGATGAATATGAGCTGAATGACTCTGGATGTAAAAAGGTTTTTATATGCCCTTTTAAATCTTCCATAAGTACAGAGTGTAGATGGTTTCAGTATAAAGTCACCCATGGGATTTTAACAATTAATAATTGCTTATATAAGGCTGCCATGGTGGATTTGCCTTTATGTGATCTGTGTAAAGGCCATGTTGAAACAATTCATCATTTTTATGCTAAATGTGAAGTTGTGAATACGTTTTGGAATGAGGTTCGTCAATATTTCAAGTTTATTCCCACTTTGAATGAATTCAATAAAATATATGGTTTTTTGGACAGTAACATTAAATATGGTCAGTTAAATTAATCATATATTGATTCTGGCACGGAAATATGTTTTGATTGTAGATTTGAAACTTCCCAACCATCAGCTATAGCCTTCTGTAAATGCATAAAACAGTGTGTTGAGTTGCAAGTAAGAAAGATAAGCTGGGGATACACTATAGCAAGTGGGATCCATATTAGGTCTGCTTTAATATAGTTGAGGTCTGACTTCTAGTTGGACCCACAATGTATCGTCCCTAAGGAAGTCATGTTTTTTCGCGGTTTGTAATAGTTAATCTCCATTGCTTGGTGGTCACTCTCTGCATTCTGTATTCTCTATTTATATATTTTGTATTTGTATTATGTGGTCTATAAGTGTATGTTTGCTTTTTGTGTACTTTTTTCAACATGTGGAAACAAATAAAAAGCCTCTTGGGGCATGAAATACAAAAAATCTATGACAACGCCATCTTGGATTTCTCAAAACGCCCAAGGGTGCCAAGGTGGCACCCGGCATATTCTAACTCTACACTCCCTTATCTATCACGTTCAGCAAAAAGATTGTGTATATACTCAACTTTACGGTCATGCCATAACTTGGACCATAATCTCTCCGACTATCTTCCTCGCGGCCTGCGTTATCGAGAAAAATACTAATTCGTCATGGAAATAAGTAAATTTTGCTCACCTCCTTCTTTGGTTTTCGCGCTGACAGACATAACAACATCGTCCGTTTGTCCTACAGTTTTCGATGTTACGTAAACATTATAA
This sequence comes from Ophioderma brevispina, assembly GCA_023653785.1. Taxonomy (NCBI): domain Eukaryota; kingdom Metazoa; phylum Echinodermata; class Ophiuroidea; order Amphilepidida; family Ophiodermatidae; genus Ophioderma; species Ophioderma brevispina. The sequence continues at coordinate 41,334 of JAMKCH010077457.1, read as the reverse complement.
GTTGAGTGAGCTTCCAAGCCAGTTATTTCAACGGAAAGGGATGAAACAGTTGCAAAGAGCACTTTCTCCGTTGGATTGATACTCTCACATTGATCCCTGTTTACTAATTCATATTCAATACTGTAATCAGTCGGACATTGTCTTCGTAGCAGAGCTGTCCATGTCACTTGTAGTTTCGTTGAGTCTGATGCATCAGGCGTCACGAAAAGGCTTCCAATAGCATTGGGCGCTTTTATGAAAAGAGATTATGTATTAGAAATTGCACAACTGGCGACTATAACTAAGAAAAAGAGAAATATACACATAACGAGGCATGTAATGGTTTCGCGCAATCTTGGGCGAAGGCACAATCTGAATTTTGCCTCAGGTAAGCGGTTTGGTCATTTTTGGACCCATGTCAGATTGACAATCTGACATATCTGACATATCAGATCTGACATATCTGACATATCAGATCTGACACAGCCTAATCGGGAAAACTACCAGTAATAAATGAGTAGGGTAAGTAGGGGCGATAACTATTAATGTTTTCTCCACAACAACATACAATTTAACTAAACACAGAAAATTTATTGTTTGATGAAGAGACCACCAAAGGACACTATGTCAATATCATTCGCGCTGGAGTTCCTAATCGGAGATTCCGGGAAAATTGCGTGTCCGCGCCAGCTTGCATCTGCATTAGTCTTGTTCCAGACGTTTTCATGTTCCTTTATACACTGAAAATGTTAGGGGGAAGGACGCCTGATGTTCGATACTAGAGTTGGGATTTTGGAGGTTGACGAGCTCCTATGGAGCTCTATGGAAAAATCCCTAAATCAGCATTAATATACCTGATTGATTTCTCTAAAATCGCTTGATGAATTCCTTCAATTTTTACCATACCGCAAGAAGACGTCGTTTTAATCAATTTTGTTCTGCGAGCTTTTAGTTCGTAAAAAAAATTTGGAGAAAAATGCATTTGAAAATTCAATTTCGCGCCATTTCAAAAATCCCTAGACTGCTGGAACGTTATTTATTCAAATTTAGTCTCATTCTCATGTATTTGGGGTCCTACCCCGCCTATCGACTCCACAAGGTCCAAGCACAAACATAAAGGAGACAAACGCACATGAGAATACCGTGCTCATGCAACACAAGGTATACCCGACGTATTGACAGGACCTGTTGCTCATGTGGAAACCACATTTTGATAAATTCTTTCCAAGACCTGATTGGTTGTTCATAGTTGCATCGCAGTTTTCGTGAAGTTTAGGATTCGTTTTATGGTGGACTTTTTGCAGCAAACAGTTTTCGCCCACAGTTATGACAGAAAATGACCGTTATGTAGTGAGCCTTTAAACAAAAATAGGAATCTCTAGGATTTTTTACTGGGTGGGATTTATTTGGGTGCTATAAATTTTCCGAATTGAGTACGTGAATTTCAAATGCATTTGTCTCCAAATGTCTTCTACGAACTAAAAGGTTTCGCAGAAGAAAAATGCTTAAAATGAGTATTATGCCGCTATATGTAAAAAATTGAACGGAATTCATCAAGCGTTGGTTGTAGAAATCAGGCATATTAATGCCGTTTTTGGGGATTTTTCCATAGGCTCTACAGGAGCTCGGCAACCAAGATCCGAAATCTAATAACGAACATCGAGCATTCCCCCAAGGTGTAACGCAGTTTGACACCACAGAATTGACATCAAGAAGAATATGCGCTTTAAAAGAATGGTTACCAGCAGTTTATAGAGATTCCAGGGGGGCCTTTCGGGGTGTGAGTGAGCTTCGCAGGCAGACTTACTATTCCCCAAAATGGAGGGTGGTAGTCGGTTACTAACAACAGGTTCACGGCTGCACTTCGCACGTGCAATATGCATGGGGACTTACCGATACACCTCTACTAAGGTGCTCTGATAGTGATCGGAGGATAATAACCTACGGTCAGTGGAGGTGCTGAGGTGAGGATCCACGTGATACCAATCTTCAGTACCGAAGTGCCACTATAGATGATGGTAAATAAAAGTCGCAAGAATTGTTTTCATCCTGGTGAAGGGACCATTAATGTAGGACGAAAACCTTTTGTTTTCAAAAGCAATACATTGTTGACTGCCATATCTCATTTTTTTTTTCTACGCTCTTTTACCCACTACCTCTCTCTGGTCGGGTATTTAATAGAGTGCTAATTGCTCGTTATCCGCGTGTTTACACAGGGATGCCAAATAAAAATTTGCCCTTCCCCCGGAAATGTGTAACAACCTCAAACAGGTTCAAAGTGACATGCAAGGGTCAGCGCGATTGGCAAAGGGTTTAGTTGCGAGGCCCAAATTATGGAACCAGTGAGCCTTAGCCTGATGTTACTCAGACATATGCCAAACAGTAAAGGTAATTGACCGTAGTGACAATTCCTGTTCTGCGGCAGAAGTACCAGGGCCTATGATGTTTCGAGGTAAAACGTACGCTTATGGTTTTCTATTACGAATCGTCACAAGCGCGGCCAGCCATACAGACCGAGATAAACCGCAGGACAGCTGTGAGTGGTTGTGACCCGAATACTTAAAATAGCTAGCAATGATGGGGGGGGGTTGTCAACTATGGCAATCCGTTTCTAATGATTCGGTGTTGCTTTCACATATTTTTCAGGAATTCAGTAGGAACTCCCGCGTCATTAAATTATGACTTGGGTCCACTTAGTCGGAGTCTTCGTCAGGCCTTGTCTGCGTCCGAACGCGTAAGAGTGCCCTACTATCGTTATGTCTTTGAAATAAACTAGCTCTCGTCGCGCCGGATTTGATGCTGATTTGAATTCACTGTTGCTGTTAGGATGGCATGTCCTACCCCCCCCCCTCCCCCCCCCCCAACAACACAAACATACTGGCCTGAATCCGTTGACTCCCGATAGTCGCCATAGGGGCGGTGAATGGGATGGTTTGTTTTACAAGCTTTAACCGAGCCGAATCTGTAAATCATGTGTGTACTATTCATATTTTCATCACGAGTGGGTCGTGTTGTTTATCGCCCGTTGTGCGAAATAGGCCTATTTCAAAGCGGATCAAACACAACGGACCACGGATAGATTATATATGCGGGTACCGGGTACCGTTCATGTCTAAATGCTAAACGGATTAAAATCCCAATTGGCTCCAATTTAATAACCGGAGCTAAACGGAATTATAAAACCGAATAGGCCGTGTCAGATGTCGCGGACAGGGGGGTCACCAAAATAACCAAACTTCAGGTAAGTTAGTGTAAATACACTATCTGAAGTTTTAAAATATGTATCTTTGGAATAAACTTAACCACAGTCAAAAGACGAGTAGGACAGGAAACGATCATAAATATCTGAAGGACCCATGGACACACCTTGTGGATTACGTATAATGTAATGTTTTGTTAAAAGTGGGATTGTCAAGAATGTGATAGGCAGTTTTGGAGGGGTCAATGGGTTTGGGTAAATGGGTCATTTTAAATGATGGTCTTGTGACCTGTTGTGTTATTTGCACCACAAGACGCAAGATTTAAGTGGGATTGGGTGAATATCTGTTATAGTACTTTCTGGAGTTGGATACACTCGGAAGATGTTAGTGCACTACATACATACTCTCAATTTGATTTTTGTATATTTAAGCAGTATTTACTTGGCACCTTTTTTACACTGGAGTTCCCAATAATTTTCTTATATTTCCTAAAGAAAAATAGGGGCCTTCAGATTACTTTTTATATACCTAAAAGGTTCGAGATGCCTCTCCTCGTCTCTTTCAAGAACACCAATGGCGTTATTCAGAATTAATGTTAATCTGGAACTCGTCAATCATTTTCCTCGCTTCCTGAGTTAATTAATTATCCACAAATTAAACACAAACAAACACAAAAGCCCTACTAAGATCGTCAGGCAATGAGTACTTTGCTCACCTCCTTCTATTGGTTGTCGCGCTGACGACATACATCCATCGTCGTTGTCCTACCGTTGTTCGATGTTTACGAGAACATTCTATTAGTGAGCTTCCAATCCAGTTATTTCAACGGAAGGGGATGAAACAGTTTGCAAGAGCACTTTCTTCCCTTTCTTTCTCTCCGTTGGATTGATACTCTTACATATGATCCCTGTTTACTAATTCATATCTCAGTACGAGTATTTCACTCGGCCATTGTCATTTGTAGAAGACTTTCCATGCACTTGTAGTTTGGCTGAGTCTGAGATTCATCAGTGGTCACCGACAGGCTTCCAATAGGGCAATTGGCCTTGTAAAGAGATATTATTATTGTATATAAATTGCTGCTCTAATTAAGATGGGGGCGAGAGGAAGGAAGTCACGTAGAAATCATACCAACAGAGACGATATAATAGGAATCATGAAGGTTTTCAACCGTCTCGATTTGTAAAGAACAATCCCTGAAATGAAACTTTAAGCACGGGTATTGGTCCCGGACAAGAAACGTATTTGTATTGTGAAACAAGGGCAAGAAGGCTATTTCTATTTGCATTGTAAAAGTTGTAATTGACAAACCACACGGGTTGCAGTTATCTCGAGATTATCCTTTTATGGTTATTCATCACTAACTCGCCTACTCTCTTCTTAGATTAAAACGGAGGACAAATCTAAATTTTGATTAAAATTTTAATCTACACTTTTATTTTGTCCCTGCTAGCAATCAAATTAGATTAGTTTTAATCTAAGAAATTACACACAGTAGTCTATGGAAAATCTGGCAACATTGGGCATGTTTATTTCACATTTAAAACTCTCATAGAGAGAATACAACAATATCACGCCAAAGTACAAGATAAATTCACCAAATGTTTTATGAGTACATCCAAATGCCCAGCAGTCGGTACGGCTGATAATGAGCCAAAGGAATTGAAATTGATGAGGCCGGAGTAAATTGCCTCAAATTTGCTTTCCCAACTAGATGCCGTGCACGTGTTGCGATCCCCCTACAGCAGCAACAATGTATGGTGGAGTCTGGCCCAATCGCTTCGAAAAAGAGATGGAGACTCCGTTCCTGCGTAGGTCCGTCCCCTTTTTACTGCCAGTCTACCAAAATCGTTACTGCAATTACTTGCAGTATGCCCTCATTTACTGCAAAGCTATGCAGTATTGTAACAAAGTTAAAATGATTATAAATGTCCGTTCATACTTCCACTAGCTGCAATGCAGTGCAGTGCGTTGCATTGCCTGGATAGCAGTCTCTGCCCATACTGCAATGCAGTACTGCAACAAATTATATCGACAGTGCAGCATTACGATATATCGACAGTGCAGCAGTACTGCACTGTATTGCAGTGGAAGTATGAACGCACCTTAACTCGTGATGCATCAAGATTCTTAAGGTCCGTTCACACTTCCACTGCACTGCAGTGCATTGAGTTGCATTGCCTGAATAGCAGTCTCTGCGCAAGGTGTTGCAATGCAGTACTGCAACAAAGTTAAATTCATTGAACTTGCATTGCAGTGGGTTGCATCAAGTTGCAGTAGAAAGTGATCGATACATCGGCACTGCACTATATTGCAGTGGAAGTATGAACGAACCTTCAAGGTCCGTTCATTCTTTTACTGCACCTGACTGCAATCCAATGTTCCGGTACTTCTGCTGCAGGTGGCTGCACTCCTAATCGATTTACTGCATGTTCACGGGATGCAGTACGTCGCAGTAAATTTGCGAAGGATTGCAGTAAAAACACTTCAAAATTAACATACTGCACCTTACTGGATCTTGATGCATCATCGGTTATAATCAATTTAACTCTGTACTGCATTGCGTTGCAGTAAACGAGGCCACACTGCAAGGTATTGCAGTAACGATTTTGGTAGACTGGTAGTAAAAAGGGGACGGACCTACGCAGGAACGGAGTGCCCATGTCCCATCTCTCTTTCGAAGCGATTGGGCCAGACTCCACCACAATGCAGTAAAATATGAACGAACCTTAACTGATTGAATGTAGACTATTGTGTGTGTGTGTGTGTGTGTGTGTGTGTGTGGGTGTGTGTGTGTATGTGTGTGTATGTGTGTGTGTGTGTGTGTGTGTGTGCGAGGGTGAGAGAGAGAAAGAGAGACATACAGACAGACCGAGACAGAGAGAGAGAGAGATATAAAAAGGAAAACATCAAGGACCACCAACTTCTCCTTCGTGGAAGAGATTGCTAAGCATAAAGCAGTGTTGCTATTGTTGTTAGTTGTTTTAAAATACAAATTCCTTTAAAAAGGAATTGCACGGTCAATCGTTAATGAATCATGTTTTTTTGGCAGGTTGAAATCTTGTGTGACATTGAATTAGGCTTTTTAATTACAGTGCTGAAAAATAAGGTTTGAATTTGTGTAATTAATATTTACATATTTGATTATAGAATTATAAATGGAGTAAATGGTTGGTTTGTAGAAAATGGTAGATTTAATTTGGTTAGTATATTGCAAATATTTGGAAGAAAATGCAAGACTGGTTTGCAAGAATAAATAAGCATGATATAGTTTTATAGGTTTCATATAAGTGGTTTATTTCCATTTAATACGATGTTGTAACAATAGAATAGATGTATTTATAATTATGAATTGGTCATTTGTTGATACAATGGTTGACATCATTACAAGTATTCATGGGAGTCACTTTGAGGTACAATACAGAGTTGTATAAACAAGTTTAAGAGATACACTACGTTGTAATGGGAGAATTGGTGATATTGTTTGAAGTTGTAAGTGAAAACTAGGTACAGTGCATTTAACAGGTGTCAGTAATAAATGTTACAGGAAAATAACGCAATAGTAAATGTTAATACTGAATAATATAAAAGATATACTTAGTATACAAATTTAAGTGTAAAAATAAGATACTGGTTTACAACGAAAGTGCAAAAATTTGGACAACTTATTCCCAACTTCGTGATTCACTTTAAGCTGTGTGGGTTTTTGAAAAAGAAGAAAAAAGGGGAAAAGAAAAAAATAAAAAAATAACGGCACATCTTTCCTGATAACAAACAGCTCAAACAAGAGCAAAACTAAATAACAACAATAAAAAATCAAATTTTAATTCAACCGATTTCCAGTTTCGAATCCTGGACCAATCGGGGGAAAATATATGTGCGCAGCTACCTTAGACCGCTGCGCCACTAAGGAACTAAACTTGTAGTATTAAAATGTAATCTGCTCATTTGGTCACAAGCGGATGGAAGACAGATCGAGGTCACAATTGACACGACCAGTAATAGCTAGAGAAGGTAATATTTACCGAGAATAAAAGCAAGCCAAATTACTCATACACTATACATCATGAACTGCTTTTTCATATAGCCTATATATGAATAAAACATTACAAACCTCTAATGGATAATTTCACCATCAGTGAAAAATCATACAGGCCATTTATTTCCGCAAATAGCGTACACATCACCACGTTACTAAGTTTAACCCCCTATTTACTCAATGCGCCGTACGATGAAGGTCAAAGAAACCTATACAGTGTTTTCCACACGCTAAAACTAATTGAATTTCATAATTTGTAAACACACGTCTTGAATCTTTGGAAATCTTGAAGAACAATAACAGCAATGTACACTCGCGACTTTATCTTTGGAAAACTTAATACCTATACGGATCTAAATCAAATCTTTTTCATCTTAATCTTTCAATTTTTTCAAAAACAAAAACCGGTTCCATCAAGTCTAACGTCCTAATGCACACCTGTAGTTGGTTGTCCATGCAATCCTATGGGGAAAATTCCTGAAGATTGATTCTTACTTTACTTCCTGGGTAAAACGAAAGCAAAGCATGTCGGCGCGTACTCCGAACCGTGCGAAAATAGAGTGTTAAAATGATTCATAGCTCCCCCCAGCCAGCCAGCTTCCGTTGGGACAACACGGAATAAAGCGTGAAGTAGGGTTGCGTTGAGAGTCTAGTGTACATTTGGGGACTATCAGCTCAGTTGTACTTGACTATGATTCCTTGCAACACCATCACTAAGCAAAAAGGCATAATACCTTATACCCTTCGCACCTAATCTCATGTCAGCGTAACCTTTCATCTTTATATTGTAAGTAATTGGCAGTCATACCATATAGTGAAGGGTTTCATCACAACCTTTTTGTCCCGAGTCCCCATTTCTTGACACTTAGCTTGCGGCGGCCCCCATTGCTCAAAATAATATATTCTCAAAAAGAAATTTGACGAGTGAAGAAAAAAATTGAAGGTGTTGTGCAGAGGTACATCAGTGGCAAGCCAATTTTTCAATCCAGGGGAAGGGGCTTGCAACAAGGTCGCCTATATCTACCGGAAGCTCTGAATCTACTGATGACGACAGGGAAGCAAGGGCAATCCTTAATTTAAAATTTCGGTTGTGGCATTCTATGGGCAGGGTGTTCTTTATTCCTAAAACAAGTGCGCAGGAAGTGTGCAAAAATATCACTAATTTCATTACAATCGTGTTCATTTTTGGTCTTTGAACAGTCCTGTAAGTGACAATTTATACTGATTTGCGCGCGAAGCGCACTAACATTTTAATCAAATACAAATTCAATTGATTAATCAAATACATTATACTGCAAAATCAGTTTGGCTTGCTTGACATAGTTAAATTATATTAAGTTAATTTATATTATTAACTAATTCTGTAACTGCCTTTTGGACAAGTACTTATATTTTCATTTCAATTAACTTCGCGACCCCCTTCATTAGGGTCTGCGACCCCAAAAGGGGTCGCGACCCCCAGGTTGGGAAACCTTGGTATAGTGCCTAGAGCCAAGTATTTACATGCTTCTTCTTCTTATTCTTCTCCTCCTTCTCCTATTCCTTCATAATCATCATCTTATTATTATTATTATTATTACGCAGATGGAAAAAATATTACGTGAAAAAATATTCACGTACGAATTCTAGTTTAACAGATGAGTTTGTATTTCTTAAAAATGATATTAATTGGACATACTTATAGAACAAAAGTATTTCGTCACGTACCAGGAAAGATTCGAGCGCTTACCTCCTTCACTAGTGGTTCCTTCAACGGACACTACAACAAGTCCTACGGTGTCTGCTTCTTCTAATGGTTTCGATGTTACGTAAACGTTGTAAGTTGAATGTGCTTCCAAGCCAGTTATTTCCACGGAAAGCGTGGAAACATTTCCAAAGAGCACTTTCGCTGTTGAATTGATACTGTCACACTGATCCCTGTTGACTAATTCATATTCAACAATGTATTCAGATGGACATTCCGTTCCTGTCCACGACACTAATAGTTTAGTTGTGTCCGATGCAATGGGGATTGCTGAAAGGCTTTCAACAGCATTGGGCGCTTTACGAAAAAGGAAAAATGGAATATGAGCAACTAACATGTCAAGAAAGAAAGTGAGATTGTAAGCAAAAGGTTAGAAAATATTATCGTTTGGCATGGTTATAACGATCGGTTTATTATGTGCATAAAAAGCCTCAAAGAGTTCGAATCCTGGAATTTCGAGTCCGAAGGTAAAGAAGTGCTTCAAACTACGCGAAGATAACGTTTCACATGAAAGTAAATGGAACAAAGTAAGTGAGGCCCCATGCCAAAATATACGACCGAAGGTGGAATTTTGGGCCTTAACGTTGCCATTTGCCGCCATTTTGAATATTGAGACGCATGCGTGCTGCGCTACTTGCGTTGGTGTGACGTCATCTGGACATTTTTAATGAATTATGGGTAGGTCATCAATTACCTATCATTGTGGCTGTGGATAATATACATTTTTAATTCACTGTGAAGAAAGGTATCGTTTCGATCCTAGCAGTATCTTCATCAAAGGTAGTTTGCCATTGATGCATTTGATGAAGATCATACCAGGATCGAAACGTAAGGCCCACACGCCTAGTACACAGTTAATACACAGGCTATATTTGTGGAGAACCAATTTGATAACAGCATTTACTTATTTTTGAAAAAAAAGTGCATCGGATGATGCCCACGAAAGCTAAGCATAAGCTGGTATTCTCTTGATTTTTAAAAAATAAGTTTAGTATTTGCTTATGAATGGTCCAATGTAGAAAAATTACTTCAGAATCCCACCTAGCCTATTCTACTGATTGCTTCTAGTTTCGGTGTTAGTCTGCAATCACTTTGGTGAGCAGACTGATATGTTGGTAATTTCTAAGATCTATTGTTTAGCTTTATTGTACAGAATGACACTTGCACTTTTCCAAACTGATGTAATAGTGTTAGTCTTCTAGCTATTTACTAAGAGATTTGCTGGTGCAATAATAATTTTGTATCCACGACATTTCAGCATTTTGCTTAGATACCGTCCGATCCTGGTTTTGTTTGTTTTGTTTGCTCGTATCCACAAGTCATTGGTAATGGCTTGTGGTGGTGTCAGGATTAATTCAACTAGTGTGCTGATCCGGGGCCGCGTGTATCCATGATACGGACGCTCCTAACATGGCCCGCAATTTGAGGCCGGGCGGATTGGGAACAGTCAGGGGTTTCCACCCTACTCTTATTCGACACTGACTGCGATGTACATGTACAGTTGTGACTCTCTGTACACGGGACCGACGGCTTAACGTCCCCTCCGAAGGACGAGGTGCTTTCATGATCCATTTGCCCAATTCCAAGTGAACCATGGAGGAGAGCGGTATTACTGGTATACAGATCAAATCCAAAATTGATAGTACCCGAATAAATCCCAGCAAGTGCCACGACCCCACCGGGATTCGAACCCGGGAATTTTGATGGTAAATTTGCGCCAGAGGCAAGCACCCTAACCGCTAGGCCACGCCCTCCCATCCTGGTAATTTTCGTTAAATTCAAAGCCGTCCCCTCCTTATCTGCTCCCACTTCAATTTTGTATTGTTCCTCTTGTTGTAGGTCTATACTCCGCCAGGCACGGGTATCTGCGGTGTATTAACTCTTTGATAGTATTATCCCACTCTTTTGAATACTCTATCTCTGCCCAGCACCCTTTTTGACTTTATAGTTAAGTCGACCTCGAGCTTCGGGAGTCATAAGGGGCTGGTTTTCCTCAGTAAGGATAGACGTCCGTGGACACGTCCCACTATTGCAAATTGAAGTTTTAACGCTGGAATATGCCACCCGGACGTTAGTAACGCATCGTCGTGTAATTTGCTGCAGTCCGCGTCGCGGCATACAACCAGGTAGTAAGTTTAGTGGACTATTATTAATTCTGATGTTACACACGATCAAAATAAAACCTGTTATTGAAATTTAAAATCTAGTTTACAGTTATTGTCTAGTTATTCAGTAGTTTATTCATAGTTTAGAGGTGGTTTGGCCTTGTTCAAGTTGACCGTAACACTTGGTTACAATTTCCTTCTTTGTGAGTTTAATGTTGATCTTGAGATAGGTTGAGCACTGAAAGGAGGGGGAGCTGGAAGAAGATGAGGACAGACAAAGACATACCTCGTTTTGAAGCTGATATCATCACTAAATGGCCCTCGCTGCTACAGGCATACATTTCTTAACAGAATGTATAACTTGAACATGCCATTAAATCAGAAATGGTGACTGTTTTTGTATTAGCTGAATTGATGGTGCCGTGATAGTCATACCAGATGGTCATCTATTCGGTACTTGTAACCGAGTTATGTCAATCTCTAGATACCACATGGAATATGATTTTCACATCCCACGTAATTACAACTGTAGCGCCATCGCTAAAGGTACTTTGGATGTTGTTCAATACTATGGAAAGAAAACGAAGAAACCGCGATTTTTCAGTAACACTGCCATAATAAATGACAGGGAATTTGATTGACACTGATTTTACCCTCGTCATTTCCCGTCTATTGAACTAAATCAGGTCAGTATTTAGCGTGCAACTTTGGAACTGAGAAAAACTAGACTTTCAAGTGACATTTTTAAGGACACGTACCATAAGCTCGAAAGATATAATTCGAAACATGTGATCGAAAACTAGTATATTTTAAGGACAGTACTGCGTGCAATTTCTAAAGAAACGGGAGAGACTTTTCCAGTACATTTAATTTCAGTGGCCGGCGCCCAGACCTCTTTTCTGGGGGGGGGTTTTAGAGTGCAACCGGTGGGGCAAGTGAAATCTTGGGGGGGGGGGCAAAGTGAAATTCTGGGGGGGGCAAAATATGGAAAATTGTGAAGTTTTTTCACCAATTTTGGCCCAAAATCACTGATTTTTGGCCCCAAAATCACTGAATTTTGCCAACCCCAAATCCTAATTTTTCTTCGACCAGGGGGGGCAAACTGGGGGGGGGGCAAGAAAGAAAAATTTGGGGGGGGGGGCAAATGCCCCCAATCCCCCCTGGCGCCAGCCCCACCCACATGATTGTTTTACAAGTATATAGAGTGTGCTCGAAACGTACGTTTTTTCTCATCAGTAGATGGACATTGGAACAGGAAACCAGTACATTTGTACAACGTGTATGTTTTCTGTGACACTCATTAGACGCCAATTTGGCGCAGGAAACCAGTACATTTTGAGTCATTTTGTTAATAGAGTGTGCTAGAAATGTATTTTTACTTAAACCATTCTAGGGAGCAAATAAATTAACACGGGAATTTACGTGTACATTTTGAGTAGGAGGTATTTTTCTCTGGAAACTCGTAGATGCATATTTAAAACAGAAAAAACAAGCACATATCGATTACATTCAAGTACAGGGTGTTCAGAATATATATTTTGTAAGGGAAATCCAAGTAGGCGCATTTGCATCTGCTAAGACCGGCTACATTGGTCATAGGAAAGGATTAATTACGAATAAGGTCTATAGCATATGAAGCGCATGCGCGTTTAATTATGGCTACAAATTCATTTTAAAAAAAATACATCGCGGTCCCCGGACCGCGAGTGTCGTCTGCCGTCGCGGTTTGTGAATGGGGCCAAAGGTCACATGAGGTCACAAAGGTCACATGAGGTCACCAACATGTCACCCCACCCCGCCCCCTCCTTTCCACCAAGTTACATCATCGTAGCCCCTACGGAACTCATACGGCATGCAACATATTAAGGGTTAATATTTTGACCGGCCAAAGGTCACAGGAGGTCACCAAGGTCACAGGAGGTCACCAATATGTCACCCCACCCCACCCCCTCCTTTCCACCAAGTTACATGATCGTAGCCCTTACGGAACTCATACGGCATGCAATATATTAAGGGTTAACATTTTGACCACAGACACACAGATACACAGACATACGACTAGAGTAGTCCCTTTGTGCCACAAAAATAAAGGGAAACCCTTTGGTGTTAAGTAGTTGGCAATGTCTATACCACGGCCGCCGCCGTGCAGCTAAAACCCAGAGGCTATATGTACACGGCAGACTAGTATATATTTGTGTAATTGTAATCTACCAAAAAGTCGTTGGCAACGTAAAAAGCCACCAAGTTTTAAAAAAGAGTACGAGCCATATAAAGTTAATAAATGTGAAGAGAGCACCAAGTATACTCAAGTGCGTCCCGAGTCCGAGTCTGGACTTGGACTCGGACTCGGACTCATGCTTAGTGGACTCGGACTCTGACTCAGACTCAGGCCCCTGTGGACTCGGACTAAGGCCCCATGGACTCGGACTCAGACCTGCTGGACTCGGACTTGGACTCAACCCCTGTGGACTCGGACTCAAAGATGAGTCCGGCTGAGTCCGGTAAGAAAATTTCAACTTAGAATAAAAAAAATTAATTGAAAATGTGTGAGCTAGCCTGCATGAAATGTTACTTCACAAACCTCGACAGCACAAACATGCTTTTATTTTTTAATTATTGCAGAAACATGTTTTTTATAATCAATTTCACAGTTATTTCAAAAGTAATTTTTATGTTTCATATTCAGGTATTTTCTTTTTTTTCACTTTTGTCTTCTTCAGATTAGCTGTTGTGATTATTTATATTTTCTAAGCTTAAAATTTAAAAATACATTCTGGCTAATTTACATCTTCATAAGGAACGTATGTTTTCTCATTGTCGTCGTCCTCCTCCTCCTCCTCGGCTCCTCCTCCTCCTTATCCATAACTTCCTATCCCTAACTCCCTACAGCTTAAAATCCTTCAGCGTCTAGCCAGCCTAGCCAGCCTCACAAACTTCACACGGCTACATGTAGTTGCATAACACAGGTCTACATACTACGCAGTCTCACAGAGTGTGAACCTGATTAACTGCCAGACCTAATTAAACACAGATCAATTAAGAAGTATTTGCCATGGGTGGCCTACTACACTTCACACAACCTGAAATTTTTGTATGAACTAACTAGAGCTATCTAGAATCGTACATAATATTTATTTGTATGTGAAACAATTCTCACGTAATTGTCCAGTTATGGAAGGCGCGTTATATAAGCCGCACATAGGTTAGCATGAAACTAGAGCTATATATAGATACTTGAATTTTCAAAAAAGGCCTGAAATTGACGAGATTCTGATATTTTTATTTAAATTTAAAAGTTTTTGAAATAAAATAGATTTGGTGAAATTAAGAAATGTCTCTTTCTCATGATCTTAAAATATAATTACAGTATTTTGTGGGAAAATAGTTTTATGTGAATACATCATGCTCATAGTCAATCACGTCAGGTACATGCGCTATTTTCTGGTAATTTGACTAGTGATCAGCTAACATGACCATAAATAAATTTAATTTTTGAAAAAATTAACTACAGCAGTCTGATTATTTTGTTGGACAGGCACGAACACAAGCACGCATGGTCTGCGTGAGCCAGGAGGAATGTTGCACCTCGTTTCTAGATGCGTAATTGGTCAAAGTAATCATCTGTGTTGCTTGTTGCGCTCATACGGGGTGTGCATAACTCCTGTCCAAGTAATTTTCAATCCCAGTATAATGTTTAAATTAGCACTATTTAGGTCTCAGAATTAGTTCAAGCCCAGATTCAAGCCCACATTCTCTGTACTTGGACTCGGACTCAATGGACTCGGACTCAGACCTGCTGGACTCGGACTCAGGTCCAGTGGACTCAGGACTTAGACCTTGTGACTCGGACACGGGCCCGATGGACTCGGACTCAGACTCGGACTCGACGCTGATGGACTTGGACTCGCTCCAACACTGGGGTCAGGGGTCAAGATGTAAAGGTTTGATGAGACCGACCTCTATCGAGCGCATAATGTTGGATTACATCTTGTTGTAACCATGATTGGAATAGAGACTACGATACCTATCTGTCATGAATAATTGATCCATAGTTCTAATGCAAGCCATCGGAAATACATCGATAAGTCTTGGTGCAAAGCGCATGCGTTAAATGTGGACATAAACATGGCGAGACTTCATTCGCACCAGATACATGGAATAACGACAAAAAATGTTAATTTAATGGACCACGAACACGTCTGATTTTGACATCCAATGTGCAAAAGGAAAACTAGCATATACTCAAGAACACGTCCGGTAGCTGACTTTAGATCAGAGCATCGTAAGTACGTCACAAGCGGTAATTTTGAGTTGTGAGAACCACTTTTTTCACACCACACTGTTAAACGGAATCGAAACTACGAGCATCTTGTTGTAACCTCAGGTCAGAGATACGGTAATGTCCAGTTATAAAAATAACGTCAGACCTGAGGTTACAATCATTGGAACTAGCCGCGCATAGCTAACGCTATCTGCTTCACACCAAAACTGATAATGACCAAATATATACGAGGCGCAGTGGCCCCAAAATCCCCTTGATTTTTTAATATCAACATTTAGATTTACAGAAAAACTTACCACACGTGCCAACGGTGATGAAGTACTCGGTAGGATATGCGTATGAAAGCTCCCAGCTCAAATGAATTCCGTACACCGTGGTAGAGAATATGGCTGAGTCATCGGAATGTTCGAGTGTATGTTTACCCGATGAAATTTCTCCACGAACCACGCACATTTCCTCATCGACGGATTTCAACACATCCAATCCCGACATTGAAATAGACCCATCTAAAGTAAGACCTTGTAAATACGTGCACCTCAGCATCGTATTGATGTAGTATCCAAAGCCATCTTGTTCAAATGCATAAAACGACACGGATTTTGAGTCTTGGTCAACATGAGGTATAACTACCATTGACGGATCACCCACTCCATCGCTATGAAGCTGTTTCATAATCTGCACAACAAGAACAGGGAAATCTGAGGTGATTTCAGTAACTTCATCGGATGAAACATCGCCTTCAATGAGTTCACCGGCTGCCATCTGTAAGGGACTATTACTGTTGATTGTCACATTGGTAGTACCATTGTTCATAGCAACTATACGATAAATGTAGCCAGAGGTCCGAGCTAAATAGGGCCCCATGATATAACGGTATTCAGTCACTTTGCTGAAGCCACACGTTGGTGGCATTTGTTCAATTAGGCCGTCACAATTACCACTTACAGGAACATCTGCACATCGAACACCCGCCATTACTGCAACCGGTTGGTCAGCTTGAATTGATGTTCCCGATAAATCTGCTGCGGACTCGTACACGTATGTATGAAATGGAGGGATGGAAACATCCAGGACAGTTCCACTTATAGTTTCAATGTTAACAGATGCCTGTATTTCCAGTGCCGAGACTGAAATAAATGACGGATAGGAAGATCGAGTTTGTGGGTACGAGACAACGCGATATTTGCCACCCAATGCCTCCTGTTCTGAAATAGTGAATCCATCGCCGTGTGTCAAAACAAACCCATAAACAGATAAGCCTTTACATTCTGATGTAACGATGATTGTTTTGTCATGTATTCCTGTGGAAGTGATGAATACATCTGAAGGTAAAGTAACCAAAGCTTCCTGACCTTCAGTAGGGATAACTTCTTCTTGAAATGCAATGCCTGGAACTGTTACCATGGTGGGACAGGGAGTAGTCGACGTCGAAGTTATACATAATCTGACTTCATCAAGGAAAAAGGCACTCCTTGGTATTGCAAACACAAACATGGACCCATCTTGACAAATTCCTATATGGGAAAAATGACAAAACGATAAAATACTGACAAAAATCTTACATTACAAAAACTGCGAACCTTTAATATGAGCACGTGCCTATAAAGTACGGGATTGACACTAAAAAGTGATACATAGAAACTGATTTAAATAAATTTGTTTCTCGCCTATCGGCCGTGAGGGAGTGAAGGAAAGACGGAAGAGGGGAAGGCGAGAATTCGGGTTGGTCTCCAACCTGGGCCCAATCCCATGAACGGGGATGCCACGCAAGGACTGAGTGCATTGCATTTTTCGTACTCAGTGCATTGGAGTGGTGTTCGGTACCGTTTAGGGTGAATCTGATACAAATCAACGATACAATGAATTTTTAATATCAGTATAATATTGGCCATAAGTAGACGGCGTAAAATCATTTCCAAGATGCTATGTTTATTTGATTTTTTTACGGGGGGATTATGGGGGTTATCCTGTTGCAATAATGGTAGATTATTGATAGTGCCATGATTTATTATATATTGGATACCACGGGAGTTTGAAAGATGACCTGTCTGCTGTCGCCTTTTACCCCAAAAGAGTTTCAGTTTTTGGAATCAAAAAGGGGGGCCAAAGTGGACATTTGCGACAGAAAGACTGATGGTGGTAAAATACTTGGATCATTGTACTGCGGAATATTGGTGTCGTCGAGGGACAACCCCGTCGTCTTTAACTATTGGACAAAGTTAATCTTCATCAACCACTTGAGAAGTTGTCCCCATGGATTTATTGACTTTGCATGCTGTCATTTTGGAGTATTCGCTGTGAGGACACATCAACGTTGAACTTCAACGCTAATTCCATTGTGAACTTTTATCACAACAAAGTGTAAATATAAGTATACTATTATATAAAACTGTATATTTGATTGTTATTGCCATTGTAATTTGTTTTGGACATACCAAATTCTTGAACCAATTTGAATAAAAATCATACTAAATCAATGTTATTATAAAATAAATCAGATCATCTCTGCATAATGCTCATTTGTTTGCGTTTAAAGGGTATTTCTGACCTTGGCGTCCAACGAGGCGTTGTGACAACATGTTAAAATCATTAGTTTATATTAGTTTATATTGTTGTAACCGTCACCAAGAACCACTTCCCAGGCTGGCAAGTCAAATCAAATTAATTAGTCTTAAGATAATCTTCATTGTTTTTTTTATCCTAGCTATGTTGGAAGTGTCATTTTATATGACTCAATTGGTGGAACTTTTAAACATAATGTTCTGCATCTGGTTTTGATTTTATATATCTTCCTAAAAGATTGTTACAAATTTATATTATTGAAGTGTTTTAGTGCTTAGTTATTTGAATGTCCAGGAAGTCATTTATCTATTTACAAAAGGCCACTGTTTAGCATTCTATTTGAAGAAAAGCTATTTTATTGTTCCAACCACTTATCCCATGTTGCGTTAAGTTCAAGTGCTCTTTAAATTATAAGCACTTTTGTTCAGTGATATGTTTAAATGGAGAGATTAGACATACTCCATGAACAGAGTCTCTGTTTCACTTTAGTGCAGTTCCGTATTAATAAGTAGGGTGAGCGACCATGCATAACCCTGGTCAACAATGTGTTAAATTTAGGATATGTGGTAGAGATGGTTTCTTTGAGTTAGGCCTTTTGGTATGGCCTGGCACCTCTAATCAATTATACTGTCTACCACTAAACCAGGTATACACACTGGAAATTGATAGCTACATGTTTATTCATCTTCCCTGATTCAACCTCTTTAACAAGTTACATAAGATTTGGCTTAGGGCCTATATGAGTTTTTCTTATATGGTAAATTGTTATTAAATAAGTTATTTGATACTGTTGCAGAGTTTGCATTTTAGCTGTGTTCAAATGTGATTGGTTAGTTACTTTTGTAAGAGGTTTCTCTGTGTCCCAACTTAGGCCACATTCTTCACTTCCATCCAGAGCCTCCATCTGCTCAACATCTCAAATCCATCAATGTGTAACTTAGGCCATTTATATTAATTCAAGTTCATCATCATTAAAGTCTATCAAAGTTATATCTTACGCCAACTTTGTTCCATCATTTGAAGTTGTCAACATTAGCATTAAAGTCATCTTCAAGTATAGCTGCATGTCTTCATTGTGTCTTCTTTGCTGTCATATAATCGCATCGAGTAAATGCCCCCACGATCAGTCGGCGAGTGAACTCACAGAGTACCCCTATTTTCATACTGTTACATTGTATTTAAATTAATTTATAAATTAAGAAACTGCATATTTTTGTGTTTATATGAATATGTGCAGCGCTTAGATACTTTGTTATAGCGCTTTATATGTGACAATTATTATTATTATTATTAAAACATTTTGAGCTATCCCAATTCAAATACATGTTTAGTGATACTCAATAGGATAACTGCAACTCGGTTACCATTAATTTTGAGTAGATTAGAAATTGACCTTTTTTACCATTTTAGCCAATTTTATCCTATAACTCCAAAACCATTGGTCATAGATGATACAAACTATACATTTTTCGAATCCTTATGACTAGACGGACAATATGACATACATTTCAACATGATTGGAGCATTTTAAAAGTTTGACCCCTGTGTAAACTTAAATTGGCCCCTATTGAAAAAGTGACACCACAATTTGAGAGTACTACCTACCTAGCGTTGATATAGAAGGTCCATACTAACTACCAAAGGTGTCAAACCTTTTCTGTAGTGAGGGGTAAACGATGATGTTTGACCTGGTTTCCTAGCTCCACCACTACATGGGCTGAACTAGGAATAGAAAAATCGATTGGAGCATTTTAAAAATTTGACCCCTGTGTAAACTGAAATTGACCCTATTGAAAAAGTGATACCACAATTTGAGAGTACTACCCACCAAGCATTGATGTCGAGGGTCCATACTAACTACCAAAGCTGTCAAACCTTTTCTGTAGTGAGGGGTAAACGATGATGTTTAAAATTAAAGGTGCAACGAGAGATTGGTTCATGCTTTTGTGTCCACTAGATTAGACTGTAATAACTCTTGTTGTGTGGTCTTCCTTTCAGTCATATTGTACAGAACTCAGCAGCGAGACTTGTCACTTTGACAAACCGATATGATCACATTTCGCATGTTCTGAACTAATCTACACTGACTAAAAGTTAAAGACCGCATCCGTTTCAAAATCCTACTCACCATACGTAAAGATACGAAATGGATTGACTCCCAGTCCCTCGAGGAATCTTATCTCGGATTATAATCCAAGTATTTCTCTCGGTGGATGTTGGAAATACACGAAGTGTTTCCCTTTTTTCAGAGTGAGTTAGTTGGGTGGCAAATTGGTCATATGCTGAAGCTCTTTCTTTTTTTAATAATTGAAATGTTAAAATCATAGTTTTTAATATGTGTATTTCATTTAATTTATAGATAAGAAACTGCATTTTTTGGTGTGTTTGTGTCAATGTACAGCGCTTAGATATTTGTTGTGAGCGCTTTATAAGTGACAATAATTATTATTTTATTTTCAACTTCTAAGTGGCATTTCTTATAGCTAAATACAAGGTAGAAAATCTATTGGGGTCTTATCTATTTAAAATCAAGATATATGTGCCCCAACATCCCTTGTTGCACTTTAATGTAATTTATAAACCAGATGTTTTTCTATACTAAAGAATAAACGCTTTAATGAACCATATTTTTTTACAAAAAACATTTGGAGACTAATACCTTACCTGCCTCTTAACATGCGTGATGTTGCAAAATACGAACATATGATGCTTAGAAGAAAATAGGCCTTCATTTTTCGTCCTAATAAAAAACAAATACAAAATATATAATTCATTATATTTATTTGCAATTTAAGAAAATATGCTAGCGAATTGGTGTTTTATTAATTCATTTTTTTTGTCTTTAAAATTGGACTTTGGAAGGATCCTACACCTAATAATAATCTTAAAAAAAAGCCTTCTCAAAATTAATATTTTCATGAGGGGCCACACAAAAATGAAACATTGACTTAGAGCATGATGTCCTACTTCATGTACGAATGTTTATTGTGGGCCACCAGTATAGCTGGCAGGACCACTTAGCCATCCGTTGTGCGTGTGTATGTATGTGTGACTCTCTGTACATGGGACCGACGGCTTAACGTCCCCTCCGAAGGATGGGATATTCTCATGGTTCACTTACCCAAGTTCAAATGAAGCACGGTGAAGGGGAACTCTAGTTTTAATCAGTGGGATTATAGACAGTGTAATAGCTTGCGAAACTAGAGAGCGAGCATTCAGGCAAACCAAAAACTTGTGGCACTAGACAGTGTAATAGCTTGTGAAACTAGACAGCGAGCATTCAAGCAACACTTGTGGTACTAGTTGTCAAAATTCGGCCCAATTGTGGGGTCCCGACACTGTGACGCGCAATAAGCTTGTTGCTGTATTATAGTAATCCAAGCGATCGTGAGACTTCACCGAACTTTTAACACCTTCCCCGTGTTCGGGGGAGGAGGCGTTTTGTATCCACAGAATTAATGACATTTCAAGATGCTAAACTGGATAGCTTTACGTTTACCGTCTGGACCTATATCATGCACGCAGGCGCTATAAAGTTTATGTTGGTATTTGTAAGTTGTGTCTTTGTTCTATACATTTATTGAGTTTTAGAATCAATAGAATCCTCTGGTAATTTCAACAAAACTTGTTCAATTCCAATGTCACAGTGTCGCACTCGCATTTGTCCAGTCCGAAGCTGTAATTTGATCCACTGTTTCATCATCATAAATGGGTTTTTTATCGCTGCCATACCGAACTGTGTATTGTTCCTAGAAACGTAACCTTCATGTTAGCCCATATCAGCTCTTCAGGGTTCAAGTCACAGTGCTGGGGGAAAACGATCGACCATTTCTGGCCAGTATTTTTTGCCAGAATGTCATTTTCGTATTTTTTTGAGCTCGTAGTTGATATTGCTGGATGATATTGTAGAGCTCTCTTATCGTATACTTGGTGGGAAGTGCGATATTATGCTTTCAACCATTCTCACATTTCCGATATTTTTGCTATTGAATGTTGAAGTTACTCAGCTGTTGACACATTAGATCTTGCCTTACCACATTATGATAATTGTGAGCTTTTGGGTGTTTGGAAAATAGTTGGTGTTTTTCTACCCATTCTTGGAAATGTTTAGCGTTCGTCTAGTTAGGATAATCCCCTAATGCGGTTTTGCGACAAATCTGAGTTTGGCTCCGGGAACAATTCGTCTACACTTCCAGCATGCAGAATTACTAACCGCTGTCCTTTCCCCACCATTTCCGTATTTGTCTATCCAACACTTTTCAGGGTGTGAATGGTGTTAATCCATGTTTTCGTCGAGAAATGATTTGTGAAGGTTCTTTAGTTTATTTGATTTTTTTTTAATTTTGCGTATTGATGTCGCAGTAAACAATTTCGGATCTTCCAAGCAGGAATTCCAAAATTCTGATGTTAATTTAAATTCAAGGCTTTTCAACAGTTTCCAGATTCGTTTTCCCACTAGTTAACTTAATATCTTAATATGCACTTTACGAATGATTGCTTGCTGTCAAACTCGTCAAGTTTTATAGTTTATTATAGAGTTTATAATTTATTATAGAGTATCTTTGTACAACGTTGTTCTGGTTATTCCTATAGCAATTTCCATTCACTCCATTACATTGTGTAGCAAGGTAGGGTTCGGTCCAACTTTTCTTTTTCGAAGAAGGTTTTTAAGCTTGAAACAACCCTATGGATATCATTTGTGGCTGCTATGATTGAAGAGACGACGTTGTACGTGGATGATTGTAAAATGCTTTGAAATCAATTACGGGACTACGTGTCCTGGGACAATATTAAATGAAATGGAATTTACATTTCTAAATGGAAATGGATGATAGGTTCCCAACAAATTTTTCCCAGTAAATAATACGAAAAAATGTAGTACAATGAGAAGATAATAGTGATATTTAGGGAAATATTTTACATATCAGGATGATAATTCTTTGTGAATGGAATTAATATCCGACGAAGTTTTTGATACTTTTGATTACAAAATCCTTCTGAAAAGACTTTAATTAATTTATTGGTTAAATGATAGTGGACTGTCCTGGGCAAAATCAACCTTAGTGGTAGATCCCAGCGTGTTGTGATTGGCAAATTAATGTCACAGCCAATTGTTTTGGACTTTGGCTTCCCACAGGGATCTGTTCTAGGGCCACAGTGGTTTACCATTTACACATATCCCATTGGGCACATCGTCAAAAAACACATCCTTTGTTATCATACCCAGACACTCAGATTTACATCACTTTCAAACCATCGGATTCATTACATATCCTCCAACGTATTGAAACCTGGGTTGAAGTTAGGTTATGGATGTGTGAAAAATTTCTTAAACTCAATGATAGCACGACTGAATTCCTCATTTTTGGTACAAAACGTCAAACATCAAGAGTAAATATTGACAACCTTGTCATTGGAAATTTTCATATTGCTCCTTCTTCTGAAGCCCGCAACCTCGGGGTCATCATTGACTCATAAATTTCAATGAAAATCTAAATATCTTTCTTAGAGCAGGCTATAATTCATATTAGAACATGATGGAAATATCTCACAAGAGAAGCGACCCAACTCCACTCATTCGCTGGTTACATCCCGCTTTGTAAGAAAATGCCCCTATCTCTGCCCAGATGACCTTGAATCACTATACACTCTATGAAAGATGGGTTAGGAGTCTTGTGATACAATCAGGTGTCTATAGCTCTTTCTGCATTTTGTAACAAAAGAAATTAATATTTCTCTTGAGATGACCTTGAGCCCAAATCTGTGTACACCCCATATGAGGCTAGGATCGATGATCTTCTGGATTAAGTTTGGTTGATATTGGCCCAAGCATTAGTAGCATTTAGAAGTTAATTGGGTTGCCAGAAGAAGAAACTCAAATACAAAACTCAGCCGTGCCTAAGGGCACGGACTACTGACCACTTTACTGAGTACCTTCCCCGATAGGGGACATTAATTACCAGTAGATTTCAAAATTAGTGGGTCCTAAGTTTAAGGTCTGACCAATCACTGTGAAGAGGTAAGCGGATTATTTTAATGGCCACAAGTAAAAAAGTTTATGCTACTCATATCAATATTATGTAAAGTATATAGCTAGTAAATTGACATGAAATACATTATTTCATAACAAAGATATCTTGGTGTTCAGTTAAGTATCAGGATGGAAATATCAGCAATTATTTAGTTAAACGTTATTTGAACACAAACTACCTTTGACTCTGCAAAATATTATTCTTTATCACAGCATAGGAGAAATAATACATTCTTATATTAATATCCATATAACTTAACTAAGGTTTTTATTTCGCCATCCAACTTACAAGAGATTTGCACAAAGCGGATTATGAACGGGATTATGAGTTCCTTGACATCCCGGCTATTTATAGCATTAGTCTTTATATATATATTAACAGACTAAATTCGTCAGTTTCCAGTGAGCCGATTCTGTGCGGTGACTTGATACTATGACCTAAACCAACAACGCCTAGTCCTCCACAGGCCCAGATTGAACCTTTAACTCAATATCCTCCCATGGAAATAATCAAGAACTCTCACTTAATTTGAAACCGATTAGAGTAGACTTGAATATTTAAACACACTCTAAACGATCGTGTTTCTAGCCGAAGAAAGAATGTGGTCTTCTACCGGCATATTGTAATGCACGTTGTCACAAGAATTCCTCCCCAGTAAATGTCCAGTTGAAGGATTACAAATAATCCCGACTGAATAAGCTTGAATAGTAATACGTTTAATTCTTAAAATACGGGAAGGATTCCGGAAGCAGTATTTTTTTATGATTCAAACCTCCCAAATTTCTTTGTCGTTCGACCAAAAGGGGGTTCAATTAATTCCTAACAACAAGTGTGTATACGATGAAAAATAGATTCACGATGACAAAATACTCCATTTCCAAAGGACCATGAAATTTTGCCACAATGTATTCAAGATCATGAACTCATAAGAATGTTATGCCTTACAAATAATTACAATCCTTACTTTGCTCGAACGAACCAATTTTCCACCTGACATAGGAGGGTCTTGTGCACTTCTACTAACGCCGTAATTTCGATCTTTATCGCATACTATACTTTTTCAGTTTTTGTGGCTTCAACAATATAAACAATGCATACATGAATTATGAATTTATGATTTATTTCAACAAATTAAGAAAACTGAAATTCCATACCTTTAAATTCATATTCTTACCTGCTGATTCATACATTTGTAAAAAGAAATAGGAAATCTTGCTAGAAGTCACAAAATGTACCTTTCAAAATAGCAGCTTCAATTGTTTCCGAAGTATGACCACCTGAAATCTTCCTAGATGGGCCCAGCGTAAATCTTGTTTCACAGCGAAACAAAGAGACAGCGCTGTCCCAAGACAATTCAAACTCAAATTGGATAGCCTGTGAGACTACAATTTTGTGGAATAGACATTGGTGCACGTCATTACGAAAATGATATTTATTTGACCCTTTCTATAATTGTCAATATTGACTGACTTTGAATGCTGATTTTTTTACTTCCTGTTGTGTTGGTATCATTTACCTTGTTCAGCCACTGCTTAAATAAACACTCTGCAACTTGGGAGGTCTCCTCTCTTGGTCCAAGTGAACACATGTGTGAAAGCTGCTATTGTGTATTTTCCTGTAATTTAGAAACGCGGTTTTATTTATTTTTATAAATTGGATGAGTTAGGTATGCCTTTAAAGTATTAAAAAGTTTTGTAATAGGGAAAAATTGTTCTCCGACAGAAAATAACTTCATTAGAAATATTGTTACCCCAGTCATACTAATTATTTGTTGGACAGATACAAGATTAAGTACTGGAAAGCGAATGACCAGGCATACTTACAGCTTGTGAAACTACAGAGCGAGTAACAAGATAGACATAAAAATTAAGGTACTAGACAGTGAAATGAGTGGCCAGGCAAATATACAACATATTAAGTATAGAAAGCGCGTGGCTATACAACCTGACACTAGAGAGCGATGTATTCAGGTAGACATACAACTTGAGGTACTAGACAGTGTAATGGCCAGGCAAATATACAACATTATGATATTAGGTATTTGAAAGCGAGTGCCAGGCAGACTTACATATATGGGGCTACAATGAAACTAACAAAGATGGACAAGCTGTCGAAGAATGGATAGGCAATCAACTACGTCTCCTTCACGGCGCTAAGCTGCCACCGTCATTTCATAGCGCCCGTTGGAAGAGAGGTTACAACCCTGATCTAGCTATTGTTAGCAAAAAACGTCTCTAACCTGTGTAGCAAGATTGTTCTGGATCCTGTTCCACTAACTCAACATTGTCCAATTGGTATCCAAGTTAACGCTGCAGTAAGACCAAACAAAGTGCCTTTTAAGCGTCGCTTTAACTATAGGAAAGCAGACTGGCAAGGATTCATTGATGACCTGGATCCGAACGTGAAGAAGATTGCTCAAAAACCCCATAACTATGACAAATTTGCCCAACTAGTGAACAAGACTGCCCAGATATTCATACCCAGAGGCTGTAGGACGGAATATATACCAGGCCTTTCCAAGGAATGTGCTAGAGAATATCAAGAGTATATCACCATGTTTTAAGCTGATCCTTTCTCGGCTGAAACAACTGCTAAGGTGAGGAAGTTTCGGAGAGGATCTCCCAGGAAAAATCAAAACCTGGCATAATTTAATTGAATCCGCCGATTATATGACCCAAACAGCAAAGAAAGCCGGGTCTACCACCCGAAAGCTCCGAGTGGGATCAACAGAACCTCCACAGCAGCCATGTCACACCCAACCAAGTTGCCCACCAACTGCTTTAAATGGCAAGTACAGCAATTAAGAAGCCCAAGAAGATCAAACTAGGCAGTATAAGAGGTTTAGTGACGACCCTAGTTTTACTCGCCCCTTCAACATGGACGAATTAGAATCCGGTATTGCTGAACTTCAAACAGGAAAAGCAGTAGGCCTTGACAACATCTCAACTGAGCAGCTGAAAATTTTCGGCCCAGTAGCAAAGGAATGGCTTGAGCTCTACAATTGCTGCCTTACTTCCCACAGCTTCCCAAAGATCTAGAGGAAAGCACATGTTATGGCACTCCTAAAGCCTGGGAAAGATCCATCCAATCCCAAGAGCTACAGATCGATATCACTCATCAGCCATATCTACAAGCTCTTTGAACGTCTCCTGCTCAATCGCATCGCCCCTGTGATAGACGAACACCTCATACCAGAACAAGCAGGTTTCCGGCCAGGCAAATCAACAACAAGCCAAGTACTCAACCTAACTCAACACATTGAGGATGGTTTTGAGAAGAGTATGGTAACCGGAGTTGTGTTCGTCGACCTATCAGTAACCTACCACACTGTTAATCAGAGAAGCCTACTCCATAAGATTCTGGAAATCACCAAGGACATCCGCTTGACTGTGCTTATCAAAGGATTGTTGGTAAACAGGATGTTCTTCGTTCAGCTAGGAGCGAAGAAGAGCCGATGGTTATGGGTGACTACCACAAGGGAGCGTGCTTGCACCTCTCCTGTTCAACAGCTATACCAACGGCCAACCTAGGAGTGCAGGAACCTGTCGTTTTATTTTATGCAGACATCTTGGAATTAGCGCACAAGATGCAGACTTCACATTGGTTGAAGAGAGACTCTCCAAAGCTTTGGATAAACTCACTCCTTATTATGAGGAAAACCACCTACGTGCAAATCCATCCAAGACACAGGTGTGTGCTTTCCGTCTACGCAACCGTGAAGCCAAACGTAAGATTAAATTTATCTGGTCTGGAACACTCCTGGAGCACTGCAATAACCCTGTCTACCTAGGAGTTACCTTGGACCGCACTCTCTCTTTCTTATAAGACCCACATCGAGAAGACGACGAGGAAAGTATGTTCACGCAATAACATCTTGAACAAACTCACTGGCACAAGATGGGGTGCTCGCCACATACCCTAAAATCGACGGCACTTGCCCTGTGCTACTCATGTGCAGAGTATGCTTGCCCTGTATGGGAAAGATCAACCCATGCCAAGAAGCTTGATTCAGCGTTAAATGCCTCCTGCCAGCTTATCACAGGATGCCTCCGTCCAACACTACGGCGGTCCGGTAAGTACGTAATTCCTGTTTCTAAAATTGAAAAAAAATTGAAAGTGTTTGAAAATTCTCAAGACTGGAATAATACCGAAGGCATTGTGGGAAAAATGGAATTCGCCCGTAGAGATTGTGTGTTAACTTTTCCGTGTTTGCGAGCACCGAAGTACCCGACAAAAACGTTCAATTTTCTCGCTAGGTTCTATAGGTTCAGACCCAATTACGATACATATTTAAACAACACATAGTAACGGACCCTCTGATGCCAAAACTTCCATAGAACCCCTCCGTTTTCCGGAGATATTTGAGATTTAGTTTCATTTACACACATTCTCTATGACGGACTGATAACGTTAATCTCTCGCGCCGTAGTCCAACACCAACGGAAAACTTACACATCCTAGCAGGAATTGCTCCACCAGACATCCGTCGTAGCGTAGCGAGCATGCAAGAGCGTAGCTGCCAAGTATCGTATCTAATGTGAAGCACCTTATGTATGGACATATACTTGCTGCCAACCGCCTTAAATCCAGAGAGAGTTTCTTAAGCAAAGTCTAACCTCTTGAAACAGTCTCTAAGGAGCTTAAGAGAGTCGCCTTGTGGAAAGAAAGACTTGCCTTCAACCAAATAACATCTATTGATATTGAACCTGGTGAGCATCTCCCACCTGGAGTTGTCTCCTCAATGGGCTGAATGGCGATGCCTCAACAGATTGAAACCAGAATTAGCTAGAATTGGCCGATCTAAGGTTTCCTTGCAGAAGTGGGGCTACCTGGAAGCAGACCAGGACACTGTGGTTGTGGAACAGGACCACAGACAATGGAACACCTCTTGGTCTGTCCACTGCTGGAGCAACAATGCGCAAACAAGGACCTTGCGGAATTCGGTGAAGCAGCCAGACGTTGTACCCACCTCTGGCTGGATCATATTTGAGAACCACAGTGTTTGGACACGATAAGAAGAAGTAGTTACTAGCGAGCGAGTATTCAGGCAGATGTACAACTTGAGTTACTAGACAGCGTAATCGGTTACAACCACTTATTTCTCAAGTGACAACAATTCCAGTTTAACCCTCGTCCAACCAAGGGTTTTTCTACATTCACTACCGGGGGGGATACCACCACCCCTGATTTTTTTCGTAATTAAGGGACAAATATTATCTGGTTTGGTATCAGTGTGTAGCTACATATGTTCTTAGATCAAATAAAGTACAAACATGTCTTTAACAATATGACGTCATAGTGACGTCAGAACTGAGAGCTTATTTATAATGTTATTTTCTCCAAAATTAAAGATACATGAGGGCATTTCCACAAAGAAGCGCCCCAATTTTTTTCAAACCCTGTTTTTTGCATATTTAGAATGCTTGCTAATGTATTAGATCACAGTCATTTGAAGTGAAAGTCGAATAGATTCCACGCCACTAAATAGATATGGTCTGGCACCCTCTGGCCGAAAAGTGTTTGGGAAAAAAGTTAAAAAAAGTTACACTTCTAAGTTAAAATTGAAAAATAGTAGAAACTGGAACTTCCTGGGCCATATTTTGTGTTAGACATTAATTTAAAGATAGACTCAAAATATCGAGACAAAAAGTGTGTGAGGCTTACTACCGAGTAATTACATTACTAATTTTAACATCCATCCCATATGACATTTTGACTAGAAGCCACAGTTTCATGAAGGGGATCGGAACTCATCGTTTGTCTTCATTCTTCAGTAGCTCGAAAACTCCGGGTCAATTATGGATTCTTCTTGCTGATGGGATGCAGAGGTCATCAGCTAGCCAGGTAATGCAAATTTAAGTAGCTGATCGCTTCGTAATGAGAAATTTACGTCAGTATGTGCTTACAGTAAGCATTATACGTAAAATAGGTACCATTTTTGGGCATTTTACACAGTACAGTATAGGAAGTGGCAACCACCTCTCCCACCTTCCGACGTTGACGGAACACCCTGACCTCCCTGAAGGTGGTATACCTCCATTTTTTTCCGCTAAAAATGACCGCAAAAGATTCACTACATTCCATAAAATCCTTAGCTCGTATTCGCGTGCTTTTTTGTGCAACAGGGAATTATCCGTTGGGGCGTTCCGGGGTGCGGGCGAGTATACTTGGTGCTCTCTTGACATTTACTAGCTTTGTAGCTCGTACTCCCTTTTTAAAGCTTGGTGTTTTTTTTACGTTGCCAACGTGGTTTCGGTAATTTCCTTTATTTTTGTGACATCAATAGCTTCAAAATGAGATTTTTTATTAATCTATTATACTTGGAAAAACACTTTTAGTGTTTTTGATATTTCAAATCATAAATCTAATCAATTTTATTCACCAACACATAATATCTAAAAGCAATATAATTTTTAATATAAGCAAGTTTACAATTTTACATTGCTCCTGATAAAGATGATATCGATTTTTTAAAGAAATTTACATTTGCGGCCGGCTGACAATAGTAAGGCAATTTTATTCCAAAGTTTTGGTCCAGTAGTTAACAAAGTTTTATTCTTATGGAATTTCAATCCGGTAATTTGTTTTGCATGGACACTCTCTAAATCAGTGAATAAATGGGTCAAAAGTTTCGGAAGTAACCATTTTTTATACTTAACATGAAAATGCCTAGATCTTTATCATACATTTTCAAAAATATTTAAAGTATTATACTTCTCAAACCAAGTTTTCATATGACATAAATAGAACGGTTTGAAATTATTCGTAGGCCCGTTTGAAGTTTTAATATTTTTTAACTAGATGTGTCTTTATCTGCATTTCCCATAGCAATATTCCATAAGACAGGTGAGTAAATTAGTGAACAATATAATTGATCTAAGCAATGACCCTTTGGTAAGAAGTTTTAACTTTGTTCTAAACGCCCTTCCTTTGACATTCTTACGAATATGTTTATCTGGGGTTTTTCCAAGTCAAATTCTCATCAATAGTTATACCGAGAATTACTGTACGAAACACGGGTTAATTTACAACCATCTAAATAAATACAGCCGTTTAATCTTAATTAATTGTTTTGTTTGGTAGGTGGTTCCAAAAACACTTAGGTTAGTTTTTGATTCATTAAGTGAGAGTTTATTGCATTTGAACCAGTCCCACACTTCTTGGTAATTTCCTTATTTCCATTGTATCTATAGTGCGTTTCATCTTTGTCAGAGAAAAACACAGTTGTTTCATCAGCAATCAAATAATGACAAATCACTTTTGATGTAAAACAAATTCATTCATATATTTATAAACAGTAGCGGTCCCACTATAAACCCTGGGGTAACACCGAAAATTACATTTTCATATGGTTGAAACGCCTTTTTATAAGATACATCTGTTTTCTATCAAAGAATACTAGAAACCAGTCATGTGCGATTCCACAAATCCATAATACTATAATTTTATAATTCAAGCAAAATATTGTGGTCTATGGTATCAAAGGCTTTCGATAATCCATAAAAATTCCCAACGTATGCATATTATCTATAGCCTCGCTGATATCTTTGATCAAATCTAATACAGCCATATACGTAGCATGATTATGTCCGACATCTGTACTGTTTTTTATACAAAATGTCCATTTTTATCAAAAGTCATAACATCTAGTATACATTATACGTTCTAGAATTTTGGAGAAACATGTAAAACAGAAACAGTTCCTGTAATTTCCAAATATTTCTGGTTTTCGTTTTGTAAATGGGAACACTTTGCAATTTTTAGATCAGTGGGAACAATTCCACTACTAAGAGACAATTAAAAATTATTTTGAGGGGATCAGAAATTTCATTTGCGATTTGTTTAACAAGATCAGATTTAATATGATATACCAGGACATTTTTTTTGCTTCCAAGTTTTTTTTTTTTGTTCCAATTATCTACATATTTCAACTTCGTAGGTGGTCTTAAAAAACCAAGTGGCATTAGAGTGTTTTCCTTTAAGATATGAATGATAATCCTTACCAGAATGTGTTTGATACTGGCAGCTAATGAAGGACCAATACCCAAATATCGTGTTAACTATATGTAATTTTGGTTTGGATCAGTAATAGTTTTACCATTAGAGGTAAATTTATCAGAACGGGCCTTTTATACATAGAAGACCTAAGTATTGAATTTAAAACTTCCACGTGGCTTTGCATATTATTTCTCTTCATCTATTAGACTACTAAGTATTTGTTTGACCAGTCTAAGCGATATGTTTAATTTATTCCGATCGTTTTATAGTTTGGATGTTACTTTTCGTAGGTTTTATTTATTGACTTTTTGGGTAGCAACAATCCTTTCTACGATGCATTTCAGCACTGACGATGTTTCCAGGAATTTTGGTTTACTCTTCTTATGACCACTCTTTTACCTCTCTTTTTGGAAAACACTCTCGTACAGGGAATTAACTTATCAATACTGGATACATACGATTATTCGCATCATCCGATGAATATACAACATCCCATTCAACACAACTCCAATCTGTTCTTATACACTTACATATGCTCACTATATCGCTAAACCTCCACATCTGCATTGGTTTTTCAATTTTTATGGTAATTGATAAATCTGTTGTTATAAATTGCAAGTGATCACGTAATATCAGTTAATAAATACCAGCAATCTGCTTTGTATGATGAATTTTTTAAAGATATTATCGTTGCAGATTTCGAGGTAAATTCGAGTTTGGTTTTCGTAATACTAGGATATCAAAGAGTAAAGAATGTCACAACTCATAAAATATCGGACGGTCAGGGTTAGGGACGTCTTCGTTAACGGTTATATAGAAGTCACCCATTATATAAATAAGCTTGTGTTTTTTTTTCGCAAGCTTAGAAAAAACAATACATTTCTGCAAATTGATTAAACTCATTAACATCCTGATCTGGGGATCTATAAACAATACCAATTATTATATTTTTTTGATTTCGGACGTTCAATTTCAATAAACAAAGTTTCTGTGTTTTCAGGATGTTTTATCTTATTCAAGTCTTTTCTTACTTTATATGTCAAAGTGTCTTCAATATATAAGCATACACCGCCTCCTCTTTTGTCATGGCGACATTTAAGTTCCAAATTATAGACATTTAATTGAAAATAGTCATGAGGTTTTTCATTTAACCAAGTTTCGACCAGGCCTATGATATTAAATTGTATATCATAGCTATGTAGAAAATCTTTCAATGTATCAAAGTTTTTATACATGCTTCGAGTGTTTACATTTAACATTGATAGGTTTTTATTTATTGACTTGCTGATTTCGTCAATTTTATCTTCCGTGTAATACTCGGTGTTGTTATTACATACAATGCTACACGCATCACTCGGGATATCTTTTAAAGGATTATATACAAGATTTTCGAATCCAATCATTTTCCCGTCTTGATCTGACGACATATTACATAACTCAAATAGATATTCTCTTTCATTTACAATGTGATTAAATGGGAGGGCAATTTCGTCATTACACTTCATACAATGCCAAAAATTCGTATTAAGTTTTTTGCGTATTTCCTTGGTAGACACATCACTGCAACCTTCGTGGACATATTTATTACAGATAGTACACAATAACTTTCTCTGTTTTTTCTGAACACGTTTGAGACACACTGCGACAGACATGACATAGATTAAAATAACAAACAAACAACAAACCTTAAAAAATGAAGGTAATCAAAATGAAATCAAATATGTAACAAAACTTGCAGGTCCAGCAAAATTTTTGTGTTGTGATAGGATCACCCAGGACACAATTAGACATATCAAAAGAAAAACTTGGCCCCTGTAGTATTTGTTATAAATTCACGGACCTTTACTGAAGGAGAAAAAGGGAAAAAGTTACCCTTAGTATTTAGGAATTTGAAGCAACAGTTTTTTGGTAGTTCAATAGTTCCATGTTTATTTCTTGGAAGCGACTCCCTTGGTGTCTAACTGGGGTTCGGGGCTCTCTTATAAAAATGAGCTTTGGTACCACGTCGATCGCGCCACATACCTCCAATGAAAATGCAGCTTTACTCCTTTCGCGTACAGGTCTCCAACTTTCTTGTTTTCCATCGCTTTTTTGTCCTTCAATTCCCACTTTTGTCAATCCTCAACACCCTCCCGATAAGAGTCATCCTTGAGACATTGTCTCCAGCACCTCAATATGTTTACTTTGTCAGTGTAGCGAAGAAGCTTGATCAAGACAGGGGGTTATGTCAATGCAACCTACAGCAACAGCCAAATTCCAAACGCAAAACGGCATCACCTTTCGGGTGCTAGTCTGTTTCAAAGACTTACCCGTAGGAGGGCGCTCTTACCATATCTTAACGTCAACACATTCTTGACTAAAGACTAGGCCGGTCACGAATATTTAAAGTCTGACTCAGAGATTTCGAAATATTATTTTTTTGTGGAATTATAAAACTAGTCCAACTGAACTAAAGATAGTACCTAAAATGCACAATTCCGAAATTTGAATGAATCGGAATTTTTCGGTTTGATGCAATAAACATTTATGTGTATATTACGTCCCATAGATACTGTGTAAATAACAAAAATTCCGGATCCGGATTTATAACAAATGGTGATTTTCATATCTAAGGAATTCGATTTAAAGCTTAGCTTTCCACACAGTGATTAGTAATATGGACAGCATTATACAATTCAAAACCAAAAACAAACGATTTTTTGGGAAATTGAGGGCGCCCTCCTCAGGAAATCTCTGAGTCGGCGGGCCTTTTAAATCTAAATCACCGTTATTGAAATTAACACTATTGTGCAGCGGGTATCCACTAACCCCGACTGATTTGAAGTCAATAATTTTTTTTCTTATTTATCAGATTGATAAGATCTTTTGAACAAGGTTTAGAGATGATTTTTTAATGTCACGGGGACCGCTACTGCCATAGTAATGATGCACGTAGCAGTTTCCACAAATTAACCGTTTTGGAATCCCCAATGTCCAAATCGAGCAGATTCGTGTCCTAACCCCCCCCCCCCCCCCCGGATCACAAGATATGTCGAGTTGAGGTGTTTTCCTCTGCCACGATATATTTCGCCATCGCCGCCGTTCGACTTAACATTTTCCATATTCCATACCAAACTTTCTGATATAAAAATGTCACTCATCTTCGCCCTTGATGTTCTCTCCCTCTGCTTCTGGGTAACCAACTATACGAATGTTATTTTTGCGAGTAAACCGCTCCACTTTATTCACGTCATCCTTCAAGTTCGCATATATTTCCTATGATGAAAATATTGTCCAAGCATTATCGACTTCATTTTCCATTTTTTCTCGTGCTGGCATTGTAGTTTTCTTTAATCTCCATTCTTTGAATTCAACAACTTAGTTATGGTCCTTCTAGGTCGTCTAAGCGACACCTGTCCAGATAATATTTTGTCAAGTGCGAGGCGAGTACGTTTTGTTCATTGATCCGCGTTTGATATCACGACATGGTGGTATGTAATGGCACTGTAATCACCTATTGTATCTGACCGGTGTATTGACCCACGCTGACCCCGGGTTCGTGGACGCTGTTCACACGGCGACCATGGCTGAACTGGTTTGCATTTGAAAATCCCCGCCGCCTTGTCACGTTTTTTCCTGCTCGAATTTCTCGTATTTCGGGTGTCCATTTCAGTTCCAAACTTGGTTCTAAACTTCCCTATATATTGTAGAATCCAATTTGTAACGTTATATGGTGACACGAAGGTCTACGTGGTAAATGAAGTGGACCAGAATTGATAACTGCACACGATGTTTTACCCTATCAAACCTCCATTAAACGCATCAAATTTATCTCTTCCATCTTCAGTTACTGAGATATTTCCTATTTTAAAATGTCTTTCGGCAATTTTTAGACTTTTTCACCCACACAAAAAAAAATAGAATCAAAAATGGCATAAAATTGTGGAAGTGTAATTTTATTCAGGTAATTTGGTACATTACCAGTAAATATTGATAAATTGAATCTCATGTAAGTGGTATGCTTATTCCTTAGCACATTCTTGATTAGGAAATTATCGCAAACCGGGACTTTTGTTTTAGTTAGAGCCTCCACGTACTTATGACTTAAATTAATTTATTGTAAAGGCGACATAAACATGCTATTTGGGTTTTGGTTTGGATTGTGTCAAATAGTCCTAGTACGTTTTAATCCGTGGTGTTAATTTTCATGCATCCAGTTTGGAACTAATATTCGCAAAATAATTTATTAAAGCATTGGAGATAGACGTTGGATTTGTTACTATTTCAATATAAACCATAAATACAAAATTTTTGTTTGTATGTTTCTTTTCTATTACGGGCCAATTAAATCAAGTATTTTCCATGTTCTTCTTCTCATTTCTAAGATTGGTGAATTTCTTCTCATAATATTGTCTTTTAGCCAACGAATACGACTCCTGTATTTATTTTTTATAAACTTAATCTGTTTAGATTTTCCTCGTTGGTATTCGCTTTGCATCTTTCTTTTTCTTATCATATATATATGTTTTATTGCAGTTCTGTTCTAACCCGCTAATTAATTTTCTATGGCTCATATTTTCTCATCAATGAGCGAATATATGGCCAAGTCAATTTGGTGTTTGTTTTTTTTTGTTTTTCTTTACAGAAGATGCACCTATTTTTCCGACTTGCCCAATAAATTTTTCCCCCATTTGCGCAAAAGGACATTAATAAAGGACAATTAAAGCGTGATAAACGAAAACAATGACAATATTTAAGTTGTAGTAACCTCTCTGATCTGATTTTGAATGCTTATAGCGTACTCTAAGGGGGGGGGGTGTTTAAGCATGAATTCAAAGGAATTGTTTGTTGCCGTAGCTTCTTATTATTGTTTCCACATATATCAAAGATACATATTTGAGAAGGAATGACTCCAGGAATCAAATGATGATTTCTTTTTTTCCCCCAAAATTTTTAAACATTAAATTTTATAAATCATGAACATTTGAATTTTCACTCATTTTTGTTTGTTCCCTATACACCATATAAAATGGTTATAAAAAAATTGCCTTATTTTCGTTTTTGTTATCCCAAGTCATAGTTCTAAGGGTCGGTATTCCTGGTTTTTTTTTCAAATTTTTTGCACTATTTTTCAATTACTTACCAAGAAGAAAAAGGGCAAAATCCGCGCGTCAATTTGGAGCAACGCCAAGATTGTTAAATTTGGACATAAATCCCCGATTTTTAACAAAGATTACAAATTAACAATACGCATCTATACGAAGCGTTTCATTTCTTACATGTTGTTGATATGGACGGTACTGAACCAAAAATCACGAGTATCGCCGAAGTGAACACAGAGAAAATCGCCATTTTGTCCAAATATTGTCCCTTTTCGCTACCAAATATGCCTTATTTCCAAACCACAAGCGTTTCATCTTCAGCTCTTATTGTTGGGTTGTTTCACACTAGACTTCTGCATATGTCACATTACGATCATCTGGGTTCTTTCATTATCAAAATCCAACAATTTATGGGCTCACGTCATGATTATTTTGCAAAAGCACCTCACGTGGGCCAGCCATTTACAATTGAATACTTAAGTTACTCATGGGTATCGTCATCGAATCGATTCATCAAGGCGTTCCTGATTCACTCATTTAATTTCCAACTTTGCTCGCTCCGCGCCAATAGCACAGATGCGTATTGCGTAATACGCGAAATTCCCCGCCATTTGTTTTTTTTTGGTCAAAATGGCTAACATAGTAAAAGTAACCCCCTGCCGCCCCCTCTGCGGCACCCCCTTGCCCTCTCTATCTCGCTCTATCTCTCTCTCTCTCTCTCTCTCTTCTCCTCTATATATCATATCTATATAACTTACAACGTCTCGACCTCTGGCACGGCCCCCGTTACTCTGACGTTCCACGGTAAACCCTCACTTACGATCACTGGGTACCGCATCATTCAGACTTTGTCAATTTGTTTTCAAACGCTCCTCCTGTAATGGTATTGAGCACTCTTAAATTCAAAGATAGTCACCTTGTAAATAATACTGTTTACTATGATGTTATATTACGCCCCCACTAATCGTAGTGGTTGAGCACTTGCTCTCGACTATTTTGGAAAAGTACAGAAAGTGCGTGGAATGGCCTCAGTCGTGACACATAACATGTATATACATACATGTTCCTACTGGTTAAAACACGACTGTGAGTCATCATCCGTCTTAAGAATCGGTACCCAGTATCGTAAGTTGAGGGTATACCGTGAAACTCAAGTACGGCGTTGCCTTTCAGAGTGTCTAACTGTAATTTTGTTTTAATTACGCTCTCCTATTAATGGGATTGAGCACTCTTAATTCCAAATATAGTCACCTGTAAATAATTACTGTTTACTATGATGTTATAATAATATATCATTATATATAATATCTATATTAAGATGCTGTAAAATATGAGGAAAGAAAACCTGTTATTGCCATTAAACATGACAAAACCCTAAAACTGGCCAATTTGACTGAGTTTTTCTTCTGTCTTACACCCCGTAAAACCCCAACAAAAATGCTATGTGAAAAGAGAATCAATCTATGATTATAAAGGGTGAGTAAAAAAAGGGACACCAATTGATCGATTGTCCTGGAAAACCCTCTGTGCATTCCATTTTCTTTCTCTTCAAGTAGTACATACACTGTTTTTTATTCGCTCTCGAGAATTTTTTATTACGGCTTTAAAATAGACTCACGCGTTCAAAAGTTACAGTTGCGGAAGTGAAAGTATCCAATGTGAAAGACCGAATTACAAGTTACACGCTAGTGTAACCCAAAGAGTATTCTTGGTTTTACGTTCAGCTTTGGGGTTTGCAGCATATCCTCCATAAAGTATACATATGGACTACTTTGCAAATCACATCAACACACCAAGAAGAGAGACCCTAGGCCTATTCAAATCTTGAAAGTTCTTTAGAAAACTTTATAGGGTTCTATATGCGGGACCGGGGGCAGTTATGAAATGGTTATGGGTGAAAAACTGGTGCTTCAAAATCCAGGTCCATTCACTGACAGAGTACATGACAAAATATGGATCTTTGGGTGCGAGACAGCCAAATTCCATTCCCCCAAAGTATTTTTTGGTTGACGAATATTCCCAAAAAATGGGTCTTTGGGTCAATTTTTGGCAATATTTTGGGTGGGAAAATTTTCAACATTTTCTAATAGGGGTGTTTAGGTGATAGTGGTAAAATTTTCAAAACATGGGGTCTTTGGGTCAAATTTGCGAAAAATGTGGTGTCTTTGGGTGACATCGATGCTGAAAATGGGGGTCTTAACAGCCTTAAGTACGCGTCACCTCCAAAATGAGAATGCACCTTTTATCCTAAGAGTAAAACACATAAGGGAGGGGTCATTATTTACGCCAGGGGGGAATGTATAGGATTTGAGGGGGGAACCCGAAAAAGTTTTGTAAGAGAGAGGGGGGAACGTGAAATTTTTCATCAACGAGAGAGAGGGGAACATGAACTTTTAAATGGGGAAATCAGCATGATCAAGGGGGGAGTGTGAAATTTTTGAACGGAAGCGAGGGGGGAACGCGAAAATTTTTGCCGACAAAAATTTGAAATCCTCCATTACCCCCCCCCCCCCCCCCCCCCCGGCATAAATAAGGAGATTTCGATTCTACAATAAACAGGTAACACGCACTTACATAAGAAACTAAAGCTTGAATTTACGATCGAAACCAGGCAACCATGCTGCGGTAAAAGGTGTAACTATCGTTGGAATTCGTCTTTCTTGGAGTCATTGGGATTTGCTGTGCGTCCTTCTGCATTCAATACAAGCACAAACAAGTGATAGGCCTACCTTTTGACCACTGACGTCTACACATGGGTAGCGGGTCTGAGTCGCGGAGTGTCACAACAGGAAGTTGCTTTTCACCCTTGGTAATATGGCGGGAAACAATGCATACACCTTGTCAAAGTTAAAGGAATTTTGTATAACAATAGAATATCTTTTTTGGAATATGTGCATCAGCAGGTGTATGCATTGTTTCCCGCCATATTACCCCGGGCATATTACCAAGGTAGAAAAGCAACTTCCTGTTGTGACACTCGGCGACCATTCAACTGTGCGGCAGCCCGCTATCCATGTGTAGAGGTCAGTGCTTTTGACGCACAATACCCAGGACGAGTAACCGATCCATGGTCAATCAGTTTGCGTGACGAGGTATGTTTTATTGGGCAAATGCCATATGTAAATATGTGTACACATCTGTTTGACCACATGCAAATAGCTTTTTTAGAGCAATTTTAAACAATGACGATACAATTTTGACAACTGATATAAGTAGAGGCGTGCAAGAGCTAAATCCATCGCGGGAATTTGCCATATAGGCCTACAAAGGTCAAAATGTGTATGTTATAGCGCCCTCTATGTGCCTGTTCCCACAGAAAGACGTGTAAAACTAGATTTTTAAGAAAAAACCATATTTGCCCACAATGAAATTTCGCAAAATTTACACAGGATGTAGTTATGGTAATAAATATTCTATATTCGTTGTCAACAGTATTTCGGGGCGTTGGCATATTTTAATTCATCTTCCGTTTTCCATAAGAATTGAGACTTTCGAATAACTGTGTGTATGCGTCTGCAGGTGAGTGTATGCTAATGCAAGAGTGTAGATGTGTACTTGTATGACATACTTTTGAGGACCTAACACAAAAATGCATTCCAACAAAGTACTCGGAAGTGTAACAATGGCCTTTATTCTGTGTTTGGCTTCACGACCGAGGACGCGATTCCTCGGAAGTATCGGTCTTCATGGTCTTACTCGACATGTCCGCCGCTTTCGACACTGTTGATCATGTTTTTTGAATAGGCTTGAGCATCGTTTTGGCATGGGAGGTGCTGTCCAATCTTGGTATAAATCTTATCTTAATAATCGCACTACCCGTGTCGTTATTAACCATGAATTTTCCGCTGAACATGTCTTGAATTATTCATTGCCACAGGGTTCTATTATTGGCCCACAAGGATTCACCATGTACATTACACCCGTTGGTGATCTGATCAGAGGTCACAACATTTCCTTTCATGCTTATGCTGACGATATTTAACTCTATGCTGAGTTTGACTCAAAGAGTTTTGAAGACCGTCAGCTTGTCCTTGATAACCTCTCCTTGGATATCCAATAACTATCTTCAACTGAATCAGGACAAGCCTGAGTTTTTCATTTTTGCAAACTCTCGTATTTTGCCATATTTGTCTAATGTGAGGTCAAAGATCAATAACTTATATATTCACCCATCTGATTCTGTGAAAAACCTTAGTGTCACCTTTGATGGGTCTCTTAATATGTCCATTCACATCAATACACTTTGTAGAACAGTTAATTTTCATTTGCACAACCTATGGCGAATACGCCGTTTCATTACTAAAGAAGCTTG
>JAMKCH010077455.1:0-12265 GCA_023653785.1 Ophioderma brevispina | reverse complement strand
ACTTCCTTTGCTATGGCCCTGTCCTGGCATTTCCGATTCGTTTTTTTTTCCATAATTTAGTATTGTAAAGTGGTACAATATAGAGTAGCAGCAATTTATAAATGGTTAATATGTCTCACACAATTGAAATGCTTTTTTAATTTTAACAAATTGCATACACTTAATTAGCTTTAATTTCTCAGTTGTATCTCAAATTTTAACATAGTGGGACCTTTTTAGTCAGGTAGGGGTAAGAGAACGTGGTAAGAATTTTCTGAGGACACATGAAAGAAGAAGGCAAGAGGACAGCAAAGGGGGTAGCACCTCGAAAGGAAGGGAAGGGGGGAATAAGGG
This sequence comes from Ophioderma brevispina, assembly GCA_023653785.1. Classification (NCBI taxonomy): domain Eukaryota; kingdom Metazoa; phylum Echinodermata; class Ophiuroidea; order Amphilepidida; family Ophiodermatidae; genus Ophioderma; species Ophioderma brevispina. The sequence continues at coordinate 11,932 of JAMKCH010077455.1, read as the reverse complement.
CCATTGTCCCAAATACTCGTCCATGATAAACAATCTCATGCTTTTTGCCAATATTGATTCATACAATAGCTTTCCACGCATAGTAATTGGTCCCCAAATATGTCATTTTTTTGCATTAATACTCTTTTGCAATTTTGGGGACTTGAGCAATTGGTGTGTTCTTATAAAATTATTTTGATGAATGATTGATGAAAATGCTGTATGTTGTTCCCCGAGAGAAAAGACCTTGCCCCTTTCCTGTAGCAATTATTCAGGAGTGTATATTATTAATCATATGGCAAGGTTTTTAACTGGATTTTTCAAAAAGAACGATGTCCCATTGTCCGGACATAACACCATGCCATCAATCTAAAATATTTCCAATATCATTTTTAGCTTCTGAGTGAAGCTAATCTAATCGTACCGAGTCGGCAGAGCGGGCGAAAAGCTAGGCCTATCTCCGTTGCCCGTGATTGAGCATATTTGTTCAAATTGGTCGTGGTGACAGTGTGGGATGTGCTCTCAAGCTAATGAATTACCCCCCCCCCCCCCTCGTCACACAGCAACATCGGCCTAGAAGTGTGTTATTTTCCCCCGTTTGGTTTTTGTGTTTGTCGCATGTGTACCCCGTACCCAAGATATCAGAATCAATACTCACGTATGTGTTTGTTGTAAAAGCGAACGCGCCGAGTCGAAAGCGCGATTTTTTAATATCGAAACATAGAAAATAATCCTCAAATAACACGAGAAAAGAATCAGAATCCGGCACTAATTGCACTGTGTATGGGTGGTTGTATACGTTGGTACAATTCCATGCGTTCAAGGATGTTATGTGAATCGTCCGTATGAAGTTGCAGCAGGTGTTGTAAAAAAAATATCGTCCAATAAATATTCATATATAGGATGTATACCAAGTTAGGTAGGGAAGCTAAGTTGATTTTAAGTGGAGTCGGCAATATTAAGGTTTATTCGGGTTGTGCCTAGGTTGTTTAATGTTGTTGTATTTTTTATTTTATTAATAGATTTAGTTTTTATGATATTATCTTTATTGTGAAAGTGTTTTTGGGCTCATTTTATTCGGGAGGGGGAGTTTGTGGCGATTTGCCTTCTTGTCTTTGTAATGGTGTGTTCGGCCTCAGGCGGTTAGCATGCGACGTCACAATGACCCGGGGCATTAATCGCACCTCTTCATCCTCGAGTTTGTAAAGGTTCGGGTTACGAATGGGAAAATATAACCCTTTATTCAAATGGACATGGATGGGATTGCCGTGTCCAGTGCGATTGCGTTGTCAAATAGTCTTTTTGGACTTTGTAGATTTGTTAGTTTTTTTTTGTTTTTATTGTAAGCTTATTGTTTAATAAGTTATTTTAGTTTTATTTGAATTTAAATGATTTTAGTTGTCATTTTTATTTGAATGGATGTGTTCGAAGTAACTCGACCTCGGGATGTGGCATGCGAACATGCGAGCTCTTCGACTGTTCGTTGTGTCATGCCCACCACTTGCGACCCTCTGCAAACAATTAGGTACGCAGTTGAATATTCATAAAAGGACACAGACTGCGATGCCTCAAGGTCAGTGTTGTTTGGTATGAGAAATTGACTCTCCCGGCAGCAACCATTGTGCTCAAAGGTTTTTTTTTTTTTTTTTGTGTGTGTGGTGTGGTGGCATAAATATAAGAGAGTTGATAATGTGTTTTTTTTTTTTTTTTTTTTTTTTTAGGATAATACAGAATCGGCTGCTCAAATTGAGTTTCAAAGACCTGATTTTTGATCAAAGTCAGTACTCGTATCGTATAGCTTGATTAACATCGCGATGCTTTTTTTAATGTCAAAGGCTCCATTTTTTAAATTGTTTGAGTTAACCCCGTATGTAGTGCTTTATTTTAACGCAACTTAAATGTAATGTACTAACATGACTGGCAGATTTGGTATGGATACGTACAAGGGGTTGAATCATTGTTAATGGACAACAGGAAAGCCACACCTTACCTGTTCACAAAAGGCGTGAATAAAACTTTCCAACGGATCGAGTTCTAGCCATGTCGTTACTCTATTAACTGTATTTTAAACCTACTCTATTATTTTACCCAAAATTGAGGTTTGCAAGATTTAAATAATTTGTTCTTGGTCATCTTATAAAATAGACAAACCATAGGAGCTAAACCCTTTATCTCATGAGTCATCATTTCAATACCTGCAGGTTGTACCATTTTGCATTATACTCTTGTTGCTACCCACCATAGATGCTATTGAGTGCGTGATTGAGAAGTCGGTTACAATATCAGCTTGTTGACATCATTAATAAGAAACTACGTACGAAAATCCTGGCGCGACCTCGGTCAAGGTTTATTTAAATCCATATAGCCTAAATATTGTTCCTCCAGTCATGGGTATTGTCGTTGCGAGGGTGGAAATACACCAAATTTAATAACCTGACAAGGTTGATCAAAGCATCACACGACCTCATTTGATAATAATTCAATTGGGCTGCCCTTGGCGTTTACCGGCGACCCAAATGAGAAAGAAGAACCGTGCTCACTGGTGGGCCTCCCGTGTCCATGCTTGCACATGTGATTACAATAGTCAAACACTAATTACCATAACAGCCCCGTGGCCCGTTGATAGACACACGTAAGGCCATAGAACCGGTTGGAAAAATATGAGTATACTGCTTACTGCAAGGTAGGAGCACAAATTTCATACTGGTTCTATATAGGAGGAAACAGAAATGCTTTTTTGATAAAATTATTGCAGCATACATGTAGCATACGGCTCAGAAAAAAATCACAACGCAACATAGGTAAGTATTCTCTCAAAAGCCATGGATGTTTTGAGGATTTCCTGGATACGTCGCCGGGGGATTCCCGTTTTTTTACAAAGGGGAAGAAACTTTGCAGGTAGTCAATATTTTCCACCCGTAATTATAGTACGGGACAACAAACTGCCAATGCTTGTTCATAGGCCCCTATGTAAGTTATCAGAGCTCTTATGAGAGTTTAGAAAATGGGCCGGGTTAGCTCGCATTAGTGCACAAAAGCCCACCGAATCCACAGTTTGGTAAATATGGGGAAGGGAGGGGACGCAATTTTTACTAAGTTCCACCGGGTGAGCTCTGATAAAGAAATGTGAACTAGCGGAAAGATCTCAACAGCGGTTATGGGAACCTTAAGATTGTTAGCCTACGATGAGGGGGAAATACGAAACACAGATTTAATTACGTTGAATGCGATTCTCCCCTATTCGTTATAATGAGGTTCCGACAGGATTTACCTGCATGACGTAATTTCAATTGTACATGAATCTCCTTCGTGACGTAATTATTCATGTAGGGGTAAGAGAAACGTGGTAAGAATTTTCTGAGGACACATGAAAAGAATAGGCAAGAGGGGTACAGACATGGGTCGCACCTGGAAAGGAAGGGAAGGGGTGGAATAAGGGCCAATGTCCCACTACAATCGTCCTGAAAACAAATACTCATGCTTTTTTTGCCATTTGATTCATACACTAGTTTCCACGCATAGTAATTGTCCCAAATATGTCATTTGTTTTTTGCAATTATACTTTTTGCAATTTTGGTCGGTGGCGACTTTAAGAATTTCGGTGTGTTCTAAAATTATTTTGATGAATGATTGAGGAAAATGATGGTAATTTGTTCCCCGAGAGAACAGAACCTGCCCCTTTCCTGTTCCTATATCAGGGAGTGTTATGTTATTAATCATATGGGCAGGTTTTTAAAACTGGATTTCAGAAAAGAAATGCCCATTGTTGTCGGACCATAAACACCAGAATGCCATATCTAAAATATTTCCAATATCATTTTTATGCTTCATGAGTGAAGCTAATCTTAACTACCGATGCGGCAGAGCGGGCGAAAAAGTCTAGGCCTATCTCCGTTGCCCTTGTTTGAGCATATTTGTTCAAATTGGGTCGTGTGAAAGTGTGGAATGTGCTCTGCAGCCTTAATGAATTTCTCTCAAAATCGGCCTAGAAAGACCTGTTAATTATTTCCCCGTTTGTTTTTGTGTTTTGTCGCATTGTGGTAAACCCCGTAACCCCCAAGATATCCAGAGTTCCACCTCCTCACGTATGTTTTTGTTGTAATAGCGAACACGCCGGCCGTCGAAAGCGCGATTTTTTTAATAGCGAAAACCTAGATAAAAATATACACTCAAATAACCGAGAAAGAATCAGAATTCAGGCACTGATTGCACTGTGTAAATGTGGTGTCTACGGCGTGCGTACAATTCCATGCGTTCAAGGATGTATGTGCATCGTCCTTATGAAGTTTCAGCAGGTTGTTTTGTAAAAAAAATATCGTCCATAACTATCATATATAGGGGGTATACCAAGATTTGTTTAGGGGTAGCTAAGTTGATTTATAGTGGAGTCTGGCCACTATTAAGGTTTTATTTCGGGGTTGAGCCTATTTTGTGATTAATGTTGGTGTAATGTTTTTATTTATTAATGAGTGTATTTGTTCATATATTAAATATTTATTTGTGAAAGTGTTTTGGGCTCATTTTATTCTGAGGGGGAGTTTGTGGGCCTATTTGTCTTCTTGTATTGTAGGGTGCTGTTCGGCCACTCAGGCTGTTAGCATGTGCCGACGTCACATGATCCCGCCGGGGCTCATCGCCCCCTCTTTTCATCCTCCGGATTTTGTAAAGTCTGGTGTTACGCATGTTTGGAAGAATATACGCATTTAATTCAAAAAGGACAGTGGATGGGATTTGCAGGGGTCCAGTGCGATTTGCGTTTTTAAAGAGTTTCTTTTTGGACTTGGGTATATTTGTTAGTTTTTTTTTTTATTGTAATCTTGCTTGTTTTAATAAGTTTTTAAGTTTTATTTGAAGTTTATAATGATTTTAGAGTTGTCCTTTTTATTTGTAGATGTGTTCGAAGTATCGACCTCGGGATGCTTCTCCCATAGGCGACATGCAGCTCTTCGACTGTTCCGTTGTTTTCTGCCACCACTGCGACACTCTGCAAAACAATGAGGTACGCAATTGAATATCTCATAAAATGACACTGACTGCGATGCTCAAGTTCATTGGTGTTTGTTATGAGAAATTGACCCTTCCCGGCAGCAACCATTGTGCGCAAAGGTTTTTTTTTTTTTGTGTGGTGTGGTGGCATAAGCGATTGTAATGTGTTAGGATAAGAAGCACAGAATCTCTGCTCAAATTTAGTTTAAAGAATTATTTTTGATCCAGTCAGTACTCGTATCTCTTTGATTAACACGTCTGGCGATGCTTTTTTAAATTTCAAATGCCCATTTTTTAAATGGGGTTTGAAGTTAACCCCGTATGTATGTTTTATTTTAAAACGCAAGACTTAAATGTTATGTCTAACCCGGACGCAAGTTTTGTATGGAACGTACAGGGGTGGAATCATTGTCTAATTGACAACAGGAAAGCCACACCTTCCCTGTTTCACAAAAGGCGTCGAATAAACCTTTTCCACGGATCGAGGTTTTAGCAATGTCGTTACTATAATTAACTTTATTAAACTACTATTGCTATTTTACGCAAAATTGAGGTTGGCAGTTAATATTTTGTTCTTGGTCATCTTATAAAATACACAACCCATAGGCGTACACCCCTGTTACAAATCTAATGTAGTCATCCTTTACAATACCTGTTCAGGTTGCTAATTTTTCATTATAACTCGGTGTTGCTAAAACCCACCATAGATGCAAGAATGCGTGATTGAGAAGTCGGTTACATTATCATTTGACCTCATTCATAAGAAAATACTACGAAATCCCTGGCAGCGACCCCTCGGTCACGGTTTAGTTTAAATCCATAGCCTAAATATTGTCCTTCCATTCATCGGTTCTTGTCGTTGCGAGGGTGGAAATACACCAAATTGTGCTCATTTTAATACCTGAAAAGTTTATCAACAGTTACACGACCTCACTGATAATAATCATATGATGGGGCTGCCCTTGGCGTTTCCCGGCGAATGCGAAACCGGTGCTCAATGTTGTGGGGCCACTCCCCTTGTCCATGCTCTGGCACATTGATTACAATAGGCAAACGCTAATTACCATAACAGCCCCGTGGCCCGTTGATAGACACACGTAAGGCTATAGAACCAGGCTTTGGAACAATCTTGAGTATACTGCATACTCTGCAAGTCCGCACAAATTTCAATACTGTTTCTAATAAGGAGGAACCAAAAAATCTTTTGTTTTATCAAATTTGCAGCATACATGTAGCCCTATACGTTTCAGAAAAAAATCCGACCACCATAGCGTTAATGATGCTCTCAAAGCCGTGGATGGTTTGTAGGGGATTTCCTGATTACGGTCCCCCCCACCGGGGCTGAGACGAATATACCAACGCATTATGGAGAGGTTTAGAAAAATGGGCCAGGGTTAGCCTCAGTGGCACAAAGCCCACCGGCATCCCACAAGTTTGGTAAATATGGTTGCGGAAGGGATGGGACGCAATTTGTACTAAGTTCCACCGACTCTGTAAAGAAATGTGAACTAGCCCGAAAAAATCTCACAAGCTGTTATGACCATTAATATTGTTAGCCTACGATTGAGGTGGAAATACGTGAACAGAGAGACATTTAATTAGAAAATGCGATCTCCCCTATTCCGTATACTGATTGTTTTCCGACAGGGAATTCCCTGCCTGACCGGTAAATTTAATCTTGTACATGATCGTCCCTGGCGTGACGTTAATTAATATTATCCTGTTTTGGAAAGTACGAAACCCAACTCAGTCTTTGTCTTAAACATCAACTGTCGAATAGGAAAATAAAACTTAGTCCTATAGGGTCTACCTTGTTGATTTTGAATTGTAATTTTTGCCATTTTTCCTGTTTCTGACAAGACTAAACATCAAACATGAGGACGGAAATGTTTTTTTTACTTAGCATTTTTTCATCTGATGATTTCAGAGAGCGAAAATGTTTTCTTGAAGAAAATTGATGAACAAATAAAAAAGGGGGAAATGCAATTTTCAGTTTCAGCATGCAAGCAGAGCCACGCGAATGTTTTTAGTAACGCGTGCGGGGGCAATTAAATCATGAGGTTTTTAGGGAAAACATTAATTCCTACATGATTTAAAGACAGGCCCATATGAACATTTTTTTGTTTAGACCCATAAAGCCTGATGTACGAGTGTGTGGCTGTGCATATGCCTGTAGTAAAATGTTAACCCCCAACCACAATTGCGCGCTGCAGACATGCCTACTATAACTGTACTGATTTTTCGTATTATTGTACGGAAAAGATACGAAATACGGACGTACGTTTTCCCCGCAAAACATACGGAAACTATTCGCATTACTAAAATAAAAAGAAAGTGTATAAAGAGAAAGAAATAAGGACAAGTAAATACAGAAACAGTAAGTAAGGAAAAGGGGCAATCTTTCAAAATGAATAAAAGGACATGGATATGAAAGAGTTCTCATTTTCGAAAGTTAATGTTTCAATAGTTTCCGACAATGTTTTTTCTCCTTCCCCCGACTTTCGGATTGTTCACCTTCATCAATATTTTTGATTTAACTCTTTAACTGCTGTATGCAAATGTCCTCGGAAGCTCTTGATTAATCTATTTTACTGCAATGTGCAAAGGTATCGACCTACAAACACTGATTGCTTATAGTATATAGTTTATTGTTTTCCACTTTAAAGTTTTCAAATCTTTGAAAGTTTATGACTGTTTTTATAGTTTAAACAAAAAAAAAAATACTCCATATGGACTTAGTTTCCACTGACTGACAGTCCTTAAATGGGGCTTCAGACGACGGAAGCTCTATCCCCATTTTTTTCTCTGGAAAAGCTGTAAAGTTTAAAGAGCTCTTATCTCACGATGGCAGTTCATTTGTACATTGTAGCTTAGTGTTTTCAAAGTTATGAGCCTGTTAAAGTTTCGACTTTTCATTTAATTTTCATGTCATTAAAAAAAACATCTGTGTTCGCCAAATTAGCCTTTCACTGCACCGACATTTCTACATACAGCCGGAAATGAACTTTAGGCCAAAAATGACAATTCGCCAGATAATTGATTTTGGTTGGGTCAAATGAGCCCAAAACAACGTTTCAATAAATTTTGTCTATGGAATACTGAAAGTTTTATTCCAAAGTTGCAAATGTTCGGCCACTGTTTTCCACCTAGGCCTACATTCACACATTTAAGGTCACTCTGGTCATGTAATGCCCTTGTATGTCCCCCCCCCCGTTTACCCTTCTCACGAGTGGGGAGTCAAAAGTCTTATAGAAGTCCGTGCGAGGTCATTTCCCAAAATACCGTCACCAGACGAAATTACCTGGTATATTCACATTTCAATTGATTTCCATGACACTTGATACAATTGCCCGTGGTAATGTCCCACATGTTGGTGCCTTGTGTGGAATTTAAATGATCAAATAAAAATATAAAATTAACGTCCCTTGGTGTATCAATGCACATCATTATGTCAATTCGATTTTCAGACACTTTTGATACATTAGCCCCTTGGGTATGTCCCCATGTTTAATGACCTCATGTGACCTTGTGTGGCCATAATTAATAACATTGCTTGGCTATTCACCTACGTCAACGATTTTCATAGTTGTTACTCCTCTTGGTTAATGTCCCACATTAGTTGTGATGTCGTAATGACCTTTTTACCTTGTTTGACCTTAAAATGGTAGAATTATAAAATCGCTTTGTGTATCCACTATGCCGACCGATTTCTATGCAACTTAAGATAAAATGGGCCGCTGCCTTGCATATGTGCCGCATGTGGGTGATCATATGACCTTTTTTACCTCGTGTTACCTTAAATGGTCAAATTAGAACATTGCTTGGAGCATCCCACAATAGTCAACAACCCACCCGCGTGTCGGGGCCATATTTTGAACCTTTTTTTTTTTTTTAAAAAAAAAAAAAAACCTTAAAATGGTCAGAATTGTACACTGCATTGGTCGCTCACATATGTTCAATCGTTTCATTACCATTTAATACATTGGCCTTGGGTAGTATCCCTCATTTTCCTGACCTCATTGCCTTTGTGACCTTGACATTTGCTGTTTGGGAATGGTTGGGCAATGAACTCGGTGAGGTGGTGAACATTCAGTGCCGACAAATTTGAAGGCATCATCAGGACCTGTGGTGTCATCCAAAGTCAATAATCACGAACAAATAGTTGTATGGTCAGAACTTGGTGTAGTACAACATTTGGTTCTCTGAAAATTTTGAAGGTCATAACAACATGTAATAGCCCAAACGGCGACAATAGTGGTTCAGACCGCCTTGTTTAACAGTTTCAGACACGAGAAATTATTACTTGACATATTATGGATTTTACCTTAGATGACCCCGGCATGACCTTTCAAATTTTTTTTTGGCACTGAATGCTGACCACAACCAATAAGTTTGATCATCCTACCACCTACTAGTCTTTGCCTTGAAATACCCAACATACCTTGAAATGACCGTCAATTTTCACCACTAATGTTGAACCACACCACGCAAGTTTTATCATCCCTACCAAAATTTGACAAGGGCTATAGTAATTTAAATCCATTTAACCTTGAATGACCCGCATGACCTTGAAATGACCTTCAATTTTTCAGCCTGAATGTTCACCCCAATCACCACATTTCATCATCCTAAACCCATTTGACAAGGTTTATATCGTATATCCATTTGACCTTTAATTGCCCCACATGACCTTCAAATACCTTCAAATTTTTTGGCACTGAATGTTGACCACACCCAGGAAGTTTCATCATCCAGCCACAATGCAAAAGGGGCTTATATCCATTTCATCCCATTTTTTTGACCACATTTGACCTTTGACCCCATGCCACATGCCACCACCTTCGAACTCCTCCACCATCTACTTGGTTGACATCTATGGGGCAAATATGGCTCAACCTACTTGTGTTAGAATCAAAAGATTCATGCTTCAATGCTTTAACTATAGTAATCCTCTTCTTGCCAATTTTTGACTCTATCTTTTGAACCATTTTTGACCTTTGGACCTATGTCACATGACCACTTTACATCCCAGCCCATGCCCACTTGAGATGCTCTAATGTTGCGAAGATGGACACACACACTTGCATTGATCCAGAATATTGCGTGGGAACACACCACACACGACACACACACACGCACACACCACACATGGCAAAGCATTTCTATAGTCCCCTGTGCCAACCACATTGACAGGGGCCATTAGGGTCCCAGCAATAAACTTGGAGATTTAGGTTGATTGCTTATGCCTAAAACTAATACATGACAAGGTCATTAGAGGCATTCAAAGTCAAAGGTCCAATAGGGTAAACACAGTGATTATCCATGAAAGAACACTCTATAAAAAATTAGAACAAAGGTTACATACCACAATACAGAGTCCTAATCAATTAAGTTAAAAAAAAAACAGATCTTCAAATGACCTTCCTCCACCCCAACCACTTAATTGCAAGAATCACAAGACTTGATCACAAAACATCTAACCAAAAAACCCAAACGCACAAACAACAACCACCAATCTCTCTCAAACTTAGAACACTTTCTTATGAAGCTTCAGCACCATTGGTGCTCTTGTTTGAAATTTAGAATGAAAATCTTCATACAGGTGCTTTCATCATTAAATGGAAATTCACCTTGCGACCTCATTAAAGGGGGAGCACTATTGTAAATACTCTCTAAATTTCTATTAGAGTATATTTCAGTCTATTTTTATTACAATTTTAATCTAATCTTGAATTTGTCCTTTGTCCAATTGTCCATTAGAATTTAATGTTTAATCTAAGGAATTTAGAGAGTAACCTTTGCTCTGGAGGAATCTTTTTATGAAAATGACACCTTTTATTCTTATCAATTAGTGAATGGACATCTTCTAACGTAGTAAAAGGTGATTTCAAGCATGCCCGAACATGAATGATGTAATTAATCCAACAAAATTCATCTTTTGGGGAAAAGACAATATGACCAACAAATACGAAAATATTGAAAGATTGAAAAAGGCAAAACCCTAACCGAGCTCAAAAGGCGTCCCACCCCAAATTTTGCTAACGGAGCGAGCAAATGTAGGTTTTTTGCCCCGAAAAATAATATTTTTTTTTCTTGCCCCAAAAGGGTTTCAAATTTTTGTTAAAAAATCCACTGTTGCCATTATGTTTGCAAAAGCATACACCCTTGTGTAAAATCGCAATAGATTTTGTTAAGATAACGTAAAAAGCACACACAATTATGTGAAATCTTATCAAAAAGGTACAGTACTGCCAAGGAACAACATAACAACTGACGGTAGCCTAACCTTTCTACTTCCCCAGCATTTTAAATTCAAGTGGTACAATTTTATATCTGTTTACAGTTGCAGTGGTTATGCCATTATAGTCAATGTATGTGGGGAGTTGTAACAGTTCGTCTCTTCTTTTTATCCAAGTGGCTTGTCTATCTGGTGTAAATGGCAACTGCCAAAACTTGACCAATTTTAAAAAAAGAGTACTTTGCCATTATTTTGCAAAAGCATACAAGATTTTGTAAAATCGCCACAAGATTTTTAAGATAAGGTAAAATCACACAATATTCCATAAAATCACACAAGATTCTGCTACATCACAAAATTCAATCAAATTGTAAACTCGCCAATGATTTTCCTAAATTGCACATAATTATGTTAAATCGCACAAGATTCTGTTAAACCAAGGGTTTCCGTAAATCGCACACCATTCTTTAAATTTCACAGCGTTCCATAAAATCGCAACAATTACATCACATCGCATAAGAATTTGGAAAATTGCACAGGATTCCTTAAAATCACATATAGCGCCTTTTGATTGATTCTTGAGAAATAATAAAAAAAATTTGGAGGAATTTGGAGAATTGAATGAAAGTTCAACAAAGACATCTCCAAAATGCATACAATTTCAAAGATCACGGTGAAATACATTTATCTTTTAGATTTTCATAGACTTATTGCGATTTACCAGTTTTC
>JAMKCH010077453.1:0-11435 GCA_023653785.1 Ophioderma brevispina | reverse complement strand
TTACGGAGTTATGGTGGAATTCGCACCAAAATGCTTTTAAAAATAAATAAAATGGTATATTACACTAAAACATTTAACCCCTATACGCAAGATTTGTTTAAAAAAACACTTAAGGCCCAGCTAACAAAACTTCCGTCGTTGCCCCGGGGGGGGGGATGGGGGGGGGGGGTTTCCTATGGACCCAACCCAATAACACTTTCCCCTGGGAGTTTGATCATGACACTAACACAATAAATGTGGTCACGTAAGAACCACATACCCACAATAAAAATGAAAATCCGAACTTATGGCCAATTTAATTGTCACTCTCCGAAAAAAGTGGGTTCGCAACGTTTCCATCCTCAGCAACTCCAATATGAAGTTTTGAACCAAAAATAATTCATTAATCCTACTCTATAATAACCCATTAAAATAATCATTGCAAAATATAGACCAAATATCCATCTGGTATTTTTCTCAATCGTCAATCACCATTGGTTTTTTCCCCATACCAACTTACACCGTTAAAGCACTTCATGACAAATTGAAAATTGATGCTATCAGCATTACAAGGTGTTTGATTTAAGTAATTATTATTATATTATATTGCCCTCCTAAGGTAATGATATCTAAGCAAATAAATCCAAGATTTAAGTACTTTAATTTTTAAAAAAAAAAAAAAAAAATTCTTGATTTTTTTTCACTTCGTTAGTGCCCAAGGCGGGGGGTTCCTAGGGACCCCAACCGAATTATTCAATGAAGCCGATTTGTGTCAGATTGAATTTTTGTTAGTATCAGGAGAAGCGTATTTTTAAATCATACAATTACAAAAAACTCCTTGAAATTTGAATTGCGTAACCGAGAAATCTGCAAAAAATCAAATTGTTTGGTGGTATCATGTGGACACCCTTTGGGCACTTACGTGTTAGAGGTGCAACAGAGGATTTCAAAAATAAACAGGTGTCCCGAAAAAATGTGAAAATTCTCTGTTTTTTGGTACTGGATGTAAAGCTTTATATCAAAAATATCCCCATCTTTAAGGATTTAGCTGAGAACTGTTTCTTTAATGGGTACAAAAAATTTGAAATTTCTAATTTCGTATAGGAGCAAATACGAAATTCGAGCCTATGTTTTTATTTGAAATATATGCATAAAAAACACCATTTCTTTTCATTTAAGTTATTTTTCTGTAACCAAATAAAAGGTAGGGGGTCTCAATTGGAGGGTGAATCTAATCTATATGAAATCACACATATCACAGAAAATATGGATGACTTGAAATCTCTTGTTGCCCTTTAACTTTCCCTCTGCAAACCGTCTTTTTTTGAAAGAAAACAAAAGGTTTTAAAAAACTAAAAAATCTTAAAAAAAAAAAAAAAAAAAAAAAACTATCATTTTTTTCAATTCCATTTTTTTCACATTTTAAAACACATTTCCTGTTTTCGAACTATGAAAGTCCGTTTATATTAATGATGCAATCTGCATTGAAGTGAATATATGCATTGTGGATTAGGAAAAGCCGTTATTCAACACTGGTGACAGCGCCAGGAGGACACGGGCCCCCCCCCCCCCCCCCCCCGAAGAAAATTGACGGAGTTTTGCAACAATCAAGCGATTTGGGGCCCAAAATCACAACATTCTGGCAGAAATATGTTATTTTGGTCAAAAAGTAAAATCTCTAAATATTGGATGTTTTTCCCAAAAAGTTTCCCTTCACCCAAAAACTGGGGGGTTAACTTTAACACCATGGGTGTTTAATTTTAACATTAATAGGGGACTGGAATCAAGAAATGGACTGCACTACGGGGTTAGTTTAAAACGAAAACCATTTCGATGTTAATTAACACCATGTTAGTATCATTATACCCATTTTGGTGTTAAAATGTATGAATGACACTGTTGGTGTTAATTTTACACCACATCGGTGCTAATATTTTTTAACACCGCCGGTGCCACAATTGATTCCACTGGTGTTTTAATTTAAGACCCTACTGGACACGGGACCAATCCCTCTGGTAGTTAATTAAACACGAAACTTATGGTTGTATAACATTTTTATTTGTATCATCTGAGACATTTTTTAGTAGTTTGATTTTGTTGTTGTTTGCTTCTATTGCAACTGCTTAACTCTAACTTTTCAAGCAGATCCCAAAATCATAATTAAAATTGTGCATCAACACCGAGGGTGTTAAATACTAATTTCAACCAACAGAAAACTAACACACACCGTAAATGAGAAGCTTGACCGACTTGTTGTTACCTTTTAACAACCCCAGTTTGGAATGCCCCCCCCCCATTACTTTGGAACACCCGAAGTTGGCACATAACATCACAAACTGAGATTTTCAAATTCTAAAAAATTTCACAAACAAAACCCCGGATTGATTCCAAAAGCCCAAGGTAAATCTAAAGACCTCTATTTGAAAAGCAAATTGTTTTCATTGATCACTTAAACCGGGGTCAAATAAGCACCGACTAAAATAAAATGACCCCATTTGAGTTAAAATGACTCTTTCCCGTTATCATATTTAACCCTAAATTATGTTTTTTTTTTTTTAAAATTAGGTTAAAAACGCGTGTTTTTTTGTTTTTTAAATATTTGACCCCGTATTTTAAGTGTGTACAACCTTTTTTTCTACCATTCTCGCTGCTAAAAGATCCAATTTACAAATTTTTTTTTCTTCATATTAAGAAAATGTTTCCCCAATAAACAGGAAAAATGACACTAGATGGGCCGAACATGTAGATGGTTGTCATTTTTTTTTCATTCGCTTTTTTTTCTAAAATACCAGCTTTGACCCTGCATGGCGGGAAATCTTGGAGGGGGATATACCCCATTTGTTGGCATTTTTCACGTACTTATAGCTCCCCATCCAGTTTTTCATATTAAAATTGATAGCAAAACAGTGCAAGTCTACCTCTTAAGAAAAAATCGGGATGAAATCACAACTACGTGTTCACTCCTATTGATGTAAAGATAATCAAAATTGATCATGGGCAGAAAATTAACGTAGGGGGGAGGCCAAATTTTATGGTAAAATCGAACTATTTTTTTAATTTTTTTTGGTGATTCGGGGTCCATTTATTCCCTTCCATCCCCTCCCCCCGTTCTTTTATGTGGGTTGTAAATATCATATCACGAATCATTTCCTTTATCTTAAACATCCTACAAATATATTAGTTTACATACCCCTTGATTTTACAATAACGTTATATTGTAATTTTATATTTTAAATTTTTAAAAAGCCGATGCAAACCCAAACCATTTCTAACACAACAACCTTTTTATCGATTTGGTATGTACAATGCTAGCTGCCCTATTGTCTGGCGTACACGTACCTACATCACCGAGCAGTACGTATCGCCTGTCTCAGAGGTGTCTAGACTTTTCCCAACTGTCAAAAGGGTCAGACGATCGCCACGCCTCTATTTTTTAAAAATGTATTGATGACTTCATAATTGTCCATTATCATTGGCTGGTGGAAATAGCCATTCCTATTGGAAGCCAGATGGCGAGGCTAAAGTTTTCTCCCTCGTCAGGGAGAAATTTAGAGAAATTTAGTAACGGGTCTATGACAATCGGGTATTTCGGAGGATGATATTCGACTGAAGTTCAAGTTACCAAGTTGGTCCCTTAGTGATAGTTACCCGACGAGGGAGAAACTTTAGCTCGCATCTGGCTTCCAAAAAAGGGAATCGGCTATTTCCAACAGCCAATGATAATGACAATTGATGAGTCATCAATACAGTTTTAAAAATAGAGGAGTGGCAGATGTCTGACCTTGTTGACAGTGAAAAGTCTAGACACCTCTGGGACAGGTTGATACGACACCGTCGGTATGGCACGCTACACGTATCAAATCATGGCGAGTTTCATGCCGATGTATATCGAGTTTAACCGCTATGTGTCGAGTTTACAGCGCTGGCTATCCAGTTTGAACTCTAGGTGCCGAGTTTCATAACTCATTCCAGAATAAATCATGTCCAGAATAATCATGCCGAGTTTCAAAAAACTCGACATGATTTTTTGTCAAACATGAGCAAAATGACATGATTTTTTCTCACAACAGAGCAAATTCGACATGATTTTTTTCTCAACATGAGCAACACGAACGACCGAACACGAACAAAAAATCCATGTCGAGTTTTCCTAAGGTTGAGAACAAAATCATTCGAGATTTTGAATGGACATGATTATGTCAAACTCACCATTAGAGAGCAAAACTCGATGTATAGAGGGCCAAACTGGACATTATAGCGCGGTAAAATCGACATATAACGCTGCACCACTGACATTGGCGAGGACCACTCGATTACACACGCGCGTGAAACTCGAATGCGCGGGGAAGAAACTGCCATGATTGATACGTGGAGCGTATAAAACCTGGACATGAGTATGTCAAACTCACCATATAGAGAGCACACCTCGAGTATAGAGGGGAAAACTGGACAGATAGCGCGGTAAACTCGCCATATAACGATGCACACTCGACATATGGCCGCGAGGAAAACTCGATACACAGCGCAAGAAACTCGACATGCGCGGGAAAAACTCGCCATGATGATACGTGGAAGGTTTCAATAGCTCGGTGATGTAGGTCCGCGTACGCCAGACCATAGGGCAGCTAGCATTGTACATACCAAAATCGATTAAAAAAGGTTGTTTGGGTTAGAATGATTTGGTTTGATCGGCGGTTTTTAAAAATTTAAAATATAAAAATGTACAATTATAACGTTATTGTAAAATCAGGGGCCTTTTATGTAAAACTAATATTTATTTGTACGGATTTTTAAGAAAAGGAAATGATCGTGATATGATATACCACATATAAAAGCAACGGGGAGGGGGAGGAAGGGATAAATGGACCCCGAATTACCATAAAACAAAAAATTAAAAATAGGTCGCAATTTTACCTAAAAAGTTTGGCCTCCACCCTACGTAATGTTTGCCCATGATCAATTTTGATATCTTACAAATAGAGTGAACACGAATTTGTCGATTTTCCTGATTTTTAAGAGGTAGACTTGCACTGTTTTGCTATCAATGTTAATATTAAAAAAAACTGTGATGGGGGAGCTATAAGTTACGTGAAAAATGCCAACAAATGGGGTATATCCCCCTCCAGATTTCCCGCCATTGCAGGGCAAAGCTGGTATTTTAGAAAAAAAAAAGCGAATGAAATCCTCATCATGTTCGGCCCCATCTATTCCCCCCCGGGTCCCATTTTTTCATGTTGATTGGGGAACATTTCTGATATGAAGAAAAAAAATTAAATTGAGAATCTTTTAGCAGCGAGAATGGTAGAAAAAAGGTTGTACACACCTTAAAAAGGGGTTCCAATATGCACCGACTAAAAAGAAAATGGGCCCATTTGAGTAAAACAAAAACATAATTTTAGGGGTTAAATATGATCACGGAAAGAGTCATTTAACTCAAATGGGTCATTTATTTTAGTTAGGTGCAGATTGACCCCATTTAAGGTATTCATTGAAACAATTTGCTTTTCAAATCGCCGGTTTTTAATTTACCTTGGGCCTTTTGGAATCCAATCGGGGTTTTCGGGTTTGTTGTGAAATATTTTTTTAGAATTTGAAAATCTCAGTTTGTTGATGTTTTGATGCCAACTTCGGGGTCAAAGTCATGGGGGGGAGGGCATTCCAAAACGGGGGTAAATGTTTAACACCAATCGGTGTCAAGCGTATCGGTGTAGGTTTCTGTTGTTGAAATTTAGTATTTAACACCGTTCGGTTGTTGCTGCACAATTTTAATTATTGTATTGTGATCTGCTTTGAAAACGGTTTAGAGTTACGGCAGTTGCAATTAATAGAAGCAAACAACAACAAAATAAACTACTAAATATCAGATGATACAAATAAAAAAATGTATCACCAAAGTTCGTGTTAATTAACACCAAGAGGGCATGTCCCGGTCATAGGGTTATTTTAAATTAAATTAACAAATTAATTGAAATTAATTGAGCCAATTTCTGTACGGGACTTAAAAAAATAATTGCCACCGAGTGGTGTAAAATTAACACCAAACAGTGTCATATCATAAATGTTAACACCAAAAGTGGTATTAATAACGCTAACATGGTGTTAATTTAAAACATCGAAATGGTTTTGTAAACATGTACACCAGTAGGGCCAGTCCCTTCTTGATTCCAGTCCCCTATTAATGTTAAAATTATAACAACCATGGTGTTAAAGTTAAACACCCCAGTTTTTGGAGTGAAGGGGAATTTTGGGAAACACATACAATATTTAGACGATTTACTTTTTTTGACCAAAATCACATTTTTCTGCAAGAATTGTGGTGATTTTTGGCCCCAAATCAATGAATTTTGCCAAACTCCGTCATTTTTCTTCGGTGGGGGGGGGGGGGGGTCCGTGTCCTACCTGGCGCGGTCACCAGTGGTGTGAAACGGGCTTTTCCTAACCACCAGCATTATATTCGCTTCAATGCAGTTGCAGCATAATATAAACGGAATTCATAGCTTCGTAAAACAGGAAGTGTGTGATATTATAATGTCGTGTAAAATTTATTATGAATGTAATAAAATGATAATGTCATTCGATAAAAAGCTTATTCTTTTGATGTAGAGTATTTACACAAACTTTGTTTTCTTTAAAAAAAAAGACGGTTTTCAGAGGGAAAGTTAAACACGTAAGTGCCCAAAGGGGGGTCCATAGTACCCAAACATTTGATTTTTTGCGATTTTCGGTTACGACAATCAATTTTTC
Source organism: Ophioderma brevispina (assembly GCA_023653785.1). Taxonomy (NCBI): domain Eukaryota; kingdom Metazoa; phylum Echinodermata; class Ophiuroidea; order Amphilepidida; family Ophiodermatidae; genus Ophioderma; species Ophioderma brevispina. The sequence goes on along the minus strand of JAMKCH010077453.1, from coordinate 4,712 downwards.
AAGAGTTTTTGCTAAACTGTCTGATTTATGAATACGCTTCTCCCAGGATACTAACCAAAATTAAATCCGCCCACGGGCTTCATTAGAATAATAGTTGGGTCCTAGGAACCCCCGCCCTTGGGCACTAAAGGAAGTGGAACCAAATCAAGATATTTTACTATTAAAAATTAAAGTAATAAATCTTGGGATTATTTGCTTAGATATAACTTAGGCGGCAAAATTAATAATCATAATACTTAAATAAATAACTTTTATATGTGATAGCATCAATTTTTTAATTTTGGTCATTGGACGTGCTCTAACTGTGTAAAAGTATAATGGGAAAACCAAGGTGATTTGAAATTCTGAGAAAAAATACAAGATGTATAAATGTTGGCTATATTTTGCAATGATTATTTGTAATTGGTTATTTAGAGTAGATATAATGAATTATTTTGGTTCAAAACCTATTATTGGAGTTGATGGGATGGAAATGTCCGAACCACTCTTTTTCGGAGAGTGACATTTCAATTGGCCATAAGTTCGGATTTGCATTTTATGGGGGTAGTGGTTCTTAAGTGCCCACATTTATTGGTGTTTGTCATGATCAATCCCATGGGAAAGTGGTTATCTGGGTGGGTCCCTAGGAACCCCCCAACCCCGCCGCCCCCCCCCCCACCCCCCCCCCCGGCGGCACTAACGGAAGTTTTTTAGCTTGGGCACTTAAGTGTTAAACAAATATTGGTATAGTGGGTAATGTTTAGTTGTATATAACATTTTTTTTTATTTATTGTAAAGCATTTTGGTTGCGATTCCCCCATTAATCCGTAAAAAACGTTATTTGTTTTTAGTTTTCATATAAAAATATATTCTTTGATGGGACGCACCAAAACACCTCTGAAAGAAAATGATTTTCTTTTAATCGAAATCGATCTTTCTTCTTAATTTTGAAACCTGGGCCTGCTTGTCATCTCGAAAATTGGAGTTTGAGGGCATCACTAATCTTGATTTTCAAAGCAGATTTCTACCATTTGTTCTCCTCGAAAAAGTGCTGTTGATGGTTTCGTACGATGAGTTTTTCGATTTAATTTCTCTAACTCGTTTGACTGTAGGTTATAACGTGTATTTTGCTTGAAAAAGCACGTTTCGAATACATTAAAAGGGCCAATTTGACCCGCGGGATGCTTCAATAGCATGCAATTATGACCAACTGGGTCAAATTGAAAAGCAGTACAACTGACCCCCACTGGTTGGTCAAAAATTGACCCCAATTGTGGTTTAAAAATAAACCCATTGGGTTGAGAAATGATATATGTGTATGAAAATAACCCTTTTGGGTCAAAAATGACTATTTTAATAGTACTTGGTTAATCGGGATGCAAAAAAATCTGGATAAAGAAAGTAACCCGAAACATAGTTGATTTCAATACCGCCTTTGGTCAAAGATGGCTATATTAGGGTCATTTCAATATGATGTATGACGAAAATTACCAGAATGTGTGAGTAATTATCCCCGACAAGTCAACATAAAAGTGACCACAGTAAAAGGGTTGATATATCGACCCCATTGTTTTAAGTGTGAAAGTGGATCAATCTAGTTTTTCCTACTTGACTCGAAAAAAGTTTTTTCGAAGTAATGAACTAATGAACACTATTTTTTCTATTTCTCTTGTAATCCGCATCTAAAACATCAGTTCATCACTTGAAAAGGTAATTCTCAAAAGGGGATTAACCACATTTAGATGTATTTAGGCCTATTTTGTTATTTGCTCGGAGCTTTTACAATCAATTGACAAATGTCTTTTCCCCCTTTTACGACCTCATTCAGTTTAAATGGTTATCGTAGATTTCGTGTCATCCACGTCACGAAACTTTTTTTCTCGTCCATGTATTCAAATTGCATAATAGTATCGTTAACCATTTATAGATCGAACAACGGTGGGTTTACAATAATTCAAATTTTACAAATTCGAAAAAAAAATCGAATAAGAAAAAGCTTCATTTCATGCCTTATCTTTGTAAACTGAAATATTTTTTTTCAATTACTTCAATCATTCGGTAATAGTTTTTTGGGGAGGAACTTCAGCAAATATGTTCAATAGTATCTATTGAAAAATCATTGAAAATTGGGTTCCTTGTGATTGGAAAAAAGTGAGATTTTAATCCCAAAATGAAAACCTGGTTGTCATAAAAAAAAAGTCGTGGAAAACTACACACAAGTTCGAAGCAGATGCACAATAACAATTGACATTGGTTTGAAGTGGATTTTCGAATTGATGGGTTTCAATCGAAAACCTGGGTTGTATTATCGATTGTTTGTTTTGCCTTGTAAATTTATTTTTGATTAAAAAACTTCAATTTAACAACCAGTTCAATTCTGATGTCAGTGTTTTCCGCTTGAATACAAGTGTTTCCGAATCGATAAACTTTCTTGAAAGAAAAAAAAAAACATGCATTTTCGGATTCAGGTTTGTTGAAAACTTTTTGTTTAGAAATATTAATTTTTCATTTTTAATCCATGGACCGGGTTTTTGTTTGTTTGTTTTTTAATTAAAACTCAGTTTCTGAATGCGAATTTTCACCACAGTTCTGTAATTAAGGCTTGACTCAGAGAGATTTCATAAGGAGGAATGGTCATTATTCTGAAGGATTGTTATTCCGAAGGTTCGTTATCCACACGCGTTTTTAGGCGAACATTCGCTTTTACGAATCCTTAAAGGGTTCACTATTCCGAAAATAGGGTTCGTAATTCCGAAAATGAAAAAGGGTCGCCATCCGAAATTTTAAAAAGGGTTAGATCTTCACGAATGAATAAAAAGGCTAATAATTCCAAATAAATTTCAAAAAGTTCGTCATTCAAAAGATTGAAAAAAGTTAGTTTTTTTTTTTTCCGAATAAGCTAAAGGGTTTCGCTATTCCGAAACCAAAGTAACCGTGTTTCTGTATCCGAATTTCGAAACTGTTGCTATTCCGATTTTTTTTAAAAATTAAAAAAAAGAAAAACAATTGATTTGAAGCAGACAAACTATGATAACCATCAAGTTTTAGTTAGTTAGGGTTAGTAGGTATTTACTAGGGTTAGGTTTGGGATTAGGTTTAGGGTTAGGTTGGTTAGGGTTTAGGGTGAGGGTTTTGGGTAAAGGGTTAAGGTTGCCAAACAAATTTGATGGTGCATCTTGTGGGCGATTGTTTTGTTATTTCAGGGTGGTTTCTATTACATAAAAATAAAAAAAAATACCTTATAATATAATAGTGGCATTATTAGTGGTATCAACGTATCAATTTCATCATGTTCGTTGCTCCAATATGAAAAAGAAAATTTAAATAGCGAAACTTTTTTTAAAATCGGAGAATGGCGAACCCATTTGAGATTGGAAAAAGCGGATCCTTTTGTTGAAGATTCGTAATAGGCGAATCTCGATAATAACGAACCTTTGGATACGTCCTTCGGAATATCAAGATTACCCCGGAAGTTGTTGGTTTTACACAGTGTCCTATTATATGGCACTGTTAAATACAGACATATAAATGTTTAATTGCATTGTAAAAAACGCAAAAATCCAAGTCAGCGCTTTTTAGGTGACTATCTTTCATTATTGTCGATTAACAAGAATTATATTTCCAGAAAAATCTCGGAGTAAGCCCTTTTAACATGAAAATCTAAGGGTTTTTTTTTAAAATTGAATCGGGAAAAACAATTGATTTTTTTCTCCCAAAATCACATAATTCCCTAAAAATAGTGATTGGCGAAGCAGATTATAGCACCACAATATCAGATACAGTTATATGCACTGACTTTGGCTTGAAAAAAGATATTTAATCGACTAGTTTTTCAATATATGAACTTATATTTCAAATCGAGAATATTAGGGAGAGAACAGCGCACTTTTTACAAACTGAAAATTTGTGGCTTGAAAAATATTTTTAAATGAAAAAGAGGGGATACGTTCTCAAATGATGATTAAAACATATATGTATCTACGGGATTTTGTTTTGTTGTGTGTTTGTGGTGTTTGGGTTGCTGATTATATAAAAAGACTTTGGTTGTTTAAACAAGTGATGTGTATCGACTATCTTCTAAAGTAGACGTTTTCAATTTCAGAAACTACATTTTAAGCCCTTTCTGGAACAGAATAATTCTCTATTTTTGAATATGATTATCATTTTGAAAATCTTGACGGAGATTGTCATACCCTCCCATAGGCAGGCAGGGAATGAAAATATTAAAGGGGAGAGAAAAGATGAGGAGAGAGGGAGAAGAGAGAGAGACCGTGGCGAGAAGAGACAGAGAGAGAGAGAGAGAGAGGGACCGTCGCGCGAAAGCGAGAGGGGAAAAGAAGATAAAGGAGCGAAAGAGGAAAGGGTTAAAACAGGAGATTTGAGGGAGAGTTAAGGAAAGGGAATTGAACTGAGAATGAATAAGGGAAGAGAGGGGTGAGTGCAGAAAAAAACACGAACAAGAGAAGTAAGGATTGAAATATAGATGCCAAAAAGAGAATCTAGAAGAAAGGGGAGAAGGAAGGATGTCGAAATAACGAAAGAATTATATAAACCGTGGAAGGGAAAGGAAGCCAAGACAGACAAGAGGGTAAGGAAGAAAAGGAGAAAGTTAAAAAAAAAAATATGTAATTTTTTGTTTATTTTATAATGGTTATATTTTTTGTACATGTTTTTTTTCTGGTGAAATTAAAACAAAATATGGATGCTTTGATCTAAATCGTATCAAATGTTTG
>JAMKCH010077448.1:0-12691 GCA_023653785.1 Ophioderma brevispina | reverse complement strand
CAGCTATAGTTGGATGATATTATAAAGAGATGATGAATAAAATCGCCTTTAACTAACGACACGCGAATATCTGAAGAGTTTACTGATCCAAAAGATGCTGCTATTTTAAAAAGTATCATTCATGAAAAAAGGATATTTTTAAAAATAATTTGACGTTTAGATTGCTTACAGTTTGCTTGATATAAGAACACCGAGTGCAAAAAAAATACACTCACACTAAAACTATCTTTACAGATTTCACTCATGTTTCTCCACCTATAGTTGTCATTCTACGTGTTCTGGAAATATACACAAGTTTTAAGTCTCTTAAAATTAATGATATAGCCTATTTGGGCCCATTAAGGCACCAAAACACCCACAAATTATCTTTTAATGAAGAAAGTTTTCCAATGCGTAATCTGCGTGGCTACCTATGCAACGCATACGCGCATAAACGACACACTTGCAGCAGCAGGCGCACTGTTTAATATTATTTTCATGGGGTTGTTTCCCCGACAAGACACAATGACCCGGGGGTTCGGGCCCGGTCCCGTTCGAGATACGGACTTAAAAAGGCAGACAACTTACTCTCAAAAATACCCCTTTTTACAACGCGAACTACAGATCTTCTGTTTTGATCCATCGCTTCTAAACCAGACCAGGTTCTTTCGTAGAACCTACTGTTTCAAGGGCCTATGGAGCTTGCATGAACATAACAAAATTGTTTTCGTTTTAGTTCTACTACTTAGGACCATTTTTAGAAGGCGCTCTTTTAATAGGAAAGTTTTTGAAGTGCACCTCTAATTTTAATTGGTTTTTAATTTTTTAGTTTTTTGCTTTTTTTAATTTTACAATATTATTTTAAACACGTAAGTGCTATAGAGACCTATGGTCTTCTTTACTGCTGTGGTGCACCCCCCCCCCACCCAGCCACCCCACCACCACCTACTCACCACCACCACCACCGAAATCACTTTGTCGTTGGAATTGTTTTACCGGAGTTTTTTATCACAACTTATGTATTTGATGTGGTACATCAGTAATAACCAATAACAGGAAAAACATTAGAAAACGGGTTATATTCAATCACAATCAGGAGCGATCTGTAAACTCATACATTACTAGCCTCAATATCCAGCCTACCTAGGGCCACTGTCGTACTGATAGCTAGGTCTTATACAGCATTGATGTACATTTTGAAAATTTTGCACTAAACCTCTGCTTGCTCAAATCTAATTTAAATCTTGAAGTTTCTTTGAGACTCACGCACAGTTTTTATTTACCCGAAATACCAATCATAACCCCCTCAAAAATCAAATATTTGCAGGTATTTAGTAGTATTTACCACCGAGCACGTCGAGCATAAGCGTCTCTTATAAGGGAGCGCACCACTAATGACTCTCCCTTAGGAATAAACACCTTTTTGTATCGGGTTCCGGTTACACACACAAACTCCCTGCAATACTTGAGGCATCGTGTTTGGTATCAAAATTAAAAGCGCTTTTTCTGAAGATTTTAGAATTTTTGCGTGAAGGATGGTGTTGACCATCTACTTTTCCACGTTATTTTCACATTAAAAACGCAATAGCCGAATTTACCACCCCGCATCACTCATATCTAGAATGACCACCCGTGCACATCCGCGGCAGTATCTTGGGTTGGGCGTATGAAACCGATTTTGTTTCTATGTTATGCAATGTTGAACATCATTTCTATCGTCCATCGTGGGAGATCATGGGCGATTTGTAGCTCCTTTATGAAGAAATGACCAGTAGAATCTTGTCCTAAGCCTTGCCTTTTAGCCGACTTGCGTTATACATAAAACGTGGATGAAATAGTGGTGCGCCCCCTTAGAACACCCATAGTGACAAGAGTTTTAAAAACTACGTTATTCATGGAATTTTCTAATATTGTTTTAAGTAAACTGGGCCAAAATTTGAATCAATTGCTCTTGTAGTTTGCTTATTCCAAGTGCTGAAAAATCGTCATCAGTTTCTGAATCTGCCGGAATCGTCCTGTAAGCACCGCCATCGGGTTTTCTTGTGCACTATGTTGTGGGAATTTATAAGAGATGATGAATAAAATCGTCTTACACGCTAATATCTGAAGAGTTTACTGATCCCAAATATGGCGGCTATGTTAAAAGAATCATTCCATGAAAAAAGTGGATGATTTTTTAAAAATAATTTGACGTTTAGATTGCTTAAGTTTGCTTGATATAAAGAACATCGATTGGCAAAAAAAAAAAATACACTCAATGAACTAATTTAACAGATTTCACTCATGTCTCCAAGTATTAGTTGTTAATTCGACGTGTATGGAATAATACAAAAAGTTTAGTCCTCTTAAAATTAAGATATAAGCCTATTTTGGGTCCCTTCAGGCAACCAAAACACCCACAATTAATCTTTTAATGAAAAACAGTTTTGTCCCATGCGTAATCTGCGTCGTTACCTATGCAACGCATTAACGCGGCACTAAACAGGACACACACATTGCCATCCGCAGGCGCACTGTTATCATTATTTTTCATTCATGGGGTTGGTTTCTCCCTACCAAAACAAGGACTGGGTGTTCGGGCCCGGTCCCCGTTCGGAATAACGGACTTAAAAAAGGCGACACTTACTCTCAAAAAAGACACCCTTATTTAAACTCGACTACATAATCTCTGTTTTGATCCATGCTTCTAACCAGACCAGGTTCTTTGCGGAGAACCTACATGCTTTCCACAAGGCCTATGGAGCTGCATTAACATAACGAAAATTTTGTTTCGTTTTAGTTCTACTTAGGACCATTTTTAGAAGGCGGCTCTATTTTAATAGGAAAAAGTTTTGAGTGCACCTCTAATTTGAATTGTTTGTGCAATAATAAAGTATGGAGTAGAACTGGAACCGCATCAATATTATTTTAAACCGTAAGTGCATATAGGACCTCTGGTCGTCTGCACTGCTTGGGTGCACCCCCCCCCCCCCCCCCCCCCCCCACCCCACCACCACCACCACCTTACCACCACCACCACCACCGAAATCAACTTTGTCGGTGAAATTTTTTAATCGGATTTTATCAAAACTTATGTATTTGATGGGGTACATCAGTAAGAACAAATAACAGGAAAAACCTTAGAAAACGGTTATATTAAATCACAACAGGAGCAATCGGTAAACTCATACATTCCTAGCCTCAAGATCCAGCCTAGCCTAGGCCGACTGTCGTACTGATAGCTTAGGGTCTTATAACAAGCATTGAATGTAGCATTTTTGAAAATTTTGCACTAAACCTCTGCTTGCTCAAAATCTACATTTTAAATAATCTTGAAGTTTCATAACTCACGCACAGGTTTTTACCCGAAATACCAATTATAACCCCAACCCCCCCCTCAAAAATCAAATATTTGCCAGTATTTAGTAGTATTACCACGGTCGTGGCGCACGTCCGAGCATAAGCCGGTCTAACTTATAAGGGAGCGCACCACTAATGATCTCCCTAGGAATACAAACACGCATTTTTGTACGGTTCCGGGTTTACACTACAGTACACAACTCCCTGCAATACTTGGAGCAATCGTGTGTGGTATCAAAATAAAGCCTTTGTCTGAGATTTTAGAAATTTTGTGCGGTGAATATGGTTTTACCATCTACTTTTCACATTATTTCACATTGAGTAAAAACGCAATAAGCCGATTTACCACACCGCATCACTCATATCTGGCAATGACCACCCGTGCACAATCCGCGCCATATCTTGGGTTTGCGATGAACATTATTTTGTTTCTCATGTTTGCAATGTTGAGACATCAATTTCTATCGCGTCCATGTGGATAGCAGCATTTGTAGCTTCTCCCGTTATGAAGAAATGAACAGTAAATCTTGTTACGCCTGGCACTTTTTATAAGTAGTTATATAGCCGACTTGCGTTATGACATCAACGTGGATGAATTAGGGGTGCGCCCCCTTAGAACACCAAATTTACAAGAGTTTTAAAACTAATTTATTCACATGTATTGCTAATATTGTTTTAAGTAAACTGGCCAAATTTGGAATGCAATTTGCTCTTGTGTTTGCTTAATTACAAGTGCTTAAATCGTCAATCAGTTTCTGAAATCTGCCTCGGGAATTCTCCTGTAGCAAAACCGCCTATCGGGTTTTCCTTTATCTTGGTGCAGCTATGTTTTGATGAATTATAAAGAATGTAGAATAAAATCGTCTTTACACACGCTAATATCTGAAGAGTTTAACTATAAACCAAAATATGCTGCTATTTTAAAAATATCATTCGATGAAAAAGGGCTTTTTAAAAATAATTTGACTTTTGATTGCGTAAGTTTGCTTGATATAAGAACATCGATGGTGCAAAAAAAAAATACACTCAATGAACTATATTTACAGATTTCCCTCATGTTCCTCCAAGTAATAGTTGTTATTTTCGACGTGTTATGGAATATACAAAAGTTTTTAGGTTAGTCTGCTTAAAATTAAATGATATAGAGCCTCATTTTGGGGCCCCCTTAAGCACCAAAAACAACCCACAACTTAATCTTTTAATGAATAAAGTTTTCCTTCCTTCGCCAATGCATTAATCTGCGTGGTTACCTATGGCACGCATTAACGCGCCATACAGACAACCTTGCCCAGCCTCAGCGCCACTGTTATCTTATTTTCATGGGGTTGGTTTTCCTCCCCGACATAGAAACAAGACCGGGTGTTCGGCCCGGTCCGTCCGGGTAGACTACGGACTTAAAAAAGGCAACAACTACGCTCAACAAGACAACCCTATTTAAAAAAAACGCGACTACAGAATCTTTTTTTTGATCCATGCTTCTAAACCAGACCAGGGTGTCTTTCGTAGAACCTACATGTTTTAAGGGCCTATTGAGCTGCATGAACATACTGAAATGTTTTCGGTGTCAGTTCTCACTTAGGACCATTTTTGAAGGCGGCTCTATTTAATGGAAAAATTTTGGAGTGGGCACCTCTACTTTTTACTTGTGTGCCTAATAAAGTTAATGGAGCAGAACGGAACCGCATCATATTCTTTTTAACACTCAATGCATCTAGGACCTATGGTCCTGCTTCTGCACTGCTGTGGTTCACCCTCCCCCCCCACCACCACCACCACACCCACCGAAATCAACTTTGGTCCCCCCCCCCCCCCCCCCCCCCCCCCCCCCCCCCCCCCCCCCCCCCCCCGTTGGAATTTTGTTACCGAGTATTTTTAAAAACTTATGTATTTGTGGGGTACATCAGTAACAACACAATAACAGGAAAAACATTAGAAAACGGGTTTATTAATACAACAGATGCGCATCGGTAACACTCATACATGTACTAGCCTCAGATCCAGCCTAGCCTAGCCTACTTTGTACTGATAGTTTAGGTCTTATACAAGCATTGATGACCTTTTGAAAATTTTGCACTAAACCTCTGCTTTGCTCACTCTAATTTAAAATCTTGAAGTTCCATTTGAGACTCACGCACAGGTGTTTAAACCCAAATACCAATCATAACCCCCTCAAAAATCAAATTGCAGGTATTTCGTAGTATTTACCACCGAGCACGTCCGACCATAAGCGTCCTCTTATTAAGGGAGCGCAACCAGCTAATGCTCTCCCTAGGAATACCCGCATGGTTTGTAACGGGTTCCGGTTACACTACACAACTCCCTGCAATATTTGAGACATCGTGTTTGGTAGCAAAATAAGCGCTTTTTCTGAAGATTTTAGAAATTTTTCTGGAATATGGTGTTGACCATCGACTTTCACACGTTTATTTTCACATTAAAAACGCATAATCCGAATTTACCCCCCACCCCGCATCACTCATATCTAGGACTGACCACCCGTGCACACTCCGCGGGGGGCCATATCTTGGGGTTTGGCGATGAAACCTGATTTTTGTTTCTCATGTTATGCAATGTTGACATCAATTTATAGCGTCCTGTGGATTCATGCGATTTCTAGCTCCCGTTATGAAGAAGACCAGTTAACATCTTGTCCTAGCCTTGCACTTTTTTAGCCGACTGCGGGTATTACATAAAACGTGGACGAATTATTGGTGTCGCCCCCTGAGAACACCCAAAGATGACAAGAGTTTTAAAAACTAATTTATATTCATGTAATTTCTAATATTGTTTGAAGTAAACTGCCAAATGTTGAATAATGCAGATTGCTCTTGTAGTTTGCTTATTACAAGGCTTAAAAATGCGTCATCAGTTTTTCTGAAATCTGCCGGAATTCGTCGTCTGTAAGCAACCGCCTATCGGGATTTCTTGGTGCGGGCTATGTGTGATAATTTATAAAGAGATGATGAATAAAAGTTTCTTTACACAACGCTAATATCTGAAGAGTTTACTGAGAACCAAAATATGCTGCTATTTTAAAAATTATCAGTTCCTTAAAAAAGGGATATTTTAAAAATAATTTGACGTTAGATTGCGTAAGTTTGCTTGATATAAGAACACCGATGTGCCAAAAAAAATACACTCAAATAACTATAATTTACAGATTTCCACTCATGTCCCCAAGTAGAGTTGTTCATTCGACTGTTTTGGAAATATACAAAAGTTTTAGTCTCTTAAAATTATTGATATAAGCCTATTTGGGCCCATTAAGGCAACAAACACCCACAAAGTACTCTTTTCATGAGAAAGTTTTCCCAATGAGCGTATCTGCGTGTTTTCCTATGCCACGCAATTCCGCGCATCACAGCCCACTTGCCAGCCGCGGCGCACTGTTTATCAATTATTTTTCATGGGGTTGGTTGTCCCGACAAGAAACAAGGACTGGGTGTTCGGGCCCGGTCCCGGTCGTAGATACGGACTTAAGGCAGACACCTTACTCTCCAAAAAGAACCCTTATTTAAACGCGACTACATAATCTCTCTGTTTTGATCCATGCTTCTAAACAGACCCAGGTTTCTTTCGTAGTAACTACAATGTTTCAAGGGCCTAGGAGCTGCATGCCCATAACAAAATGTTTTCGTTTTAGTTCTACTTAGGACCATTTTTAAAGCGGACTCTATTTAATAGGAAACGTTTTGAGTGCACCTTCTATTTTAATTGTGTGCAATAATAAAGTTTGGAGGCGAACTGGAAACCGAATAATATTATTTTAACACGTAAGTTCACTATAGGACTATGGTCTTCTGAACTGCTTGTGGTGCAACCCCCCCCCACCACCACCACCACCAACCACCACCACCACCACCTAAATCAACTTTGTCGTTGGAATTTTTTATACCGGAGTTTTTTATCAAAACTGTATGTATTGATGGGTTACATCGAGTCGAACACAATAACGGAAAATTAGAAAACGGGTTATATTAAATCACAACAGAGGCGATCGGTAAACTCATACATTACTAGCCTCAAGATCCAGCCTAGCCTAGGCCTATGTCGTACGATAGCGTGGTCTTTATCCAAGCATGATTACAATTTTGAAATTTTTGCACTAAAATCCTTCTAAGGCTCAATCGTAGATTTAATCTTTTTGAAGTTCCTTTGAGACTCACGCAAAAGTTTTTACCCGAAATCCCATCATAACCCCCCCCCCCTCTCAAAAATCAAATATTTGCAGTATTTTAGTAGTAATTTACCCACCACCGAGCACGTCCGATCATAAGCATCTCTTATAAGGGAGCGCTCCACTAATGACTCTCCCATATTAATACACGCATTTTTTGTCGGGTTTCCGGTTTACAACAACACACACACCGCCCTGCATACTGAGCATACGTTTGGTATCAGAAATAAAGCGCTTTTTCTGACGAGATTTTATAATTTTTGCTTGAATCTGGTGTTGACCATCTACTTTTCACGTGAAGTTCACATTAAAAACGCAATAGCTGAATTAACCACCCCGCATCACTCTATCTAGGCATGACCACCCGTGCACATCCGCGGCATAATCTTGGGTTTGCGATGAACTGATTTGTGTCTCATGTAGCAATGTGACATCAATTTCTTCGTCCATGTGGATATCATGCGATTTGTACTCCCGTTATGACGAAAATGACCAGTAGAATCTTTTCTAAGCCTTGCACTTTTTTTCCGTCCGACTTTCGTTATTACATAAAACGTGATGAATTAAGTTGGTGCGCCCCCTTAGAAACACCCAACGTGACAAGATTTTAAAAACTAAGTTATGCATGTAATTTCTAATATTGGTTTTAATTAACTGGCAAATTTGAATGCAATTGCTCTTGTAGTTAGCTTATTACAAGTGCTTAAAAAACGTTATCAGTTTCTGAAAAATCTGCCGGAATTCGTCCTGTTAGCAACCGCCATCGGGTTTTCTGTTGGTTGCAGCTATGTTGTGATGAATTTATAAAGAGAGGATGAATAAAATCGTCTCTACACGATAATATCTGAAGAGTTGCCTGGTACCAAATATGTTGATTTTAAAAAGTATCATTTCATGAAACAAGGGATATTTAAAAACAATTTGACGTTAGATTGCGTAACAGATTGCTGATATAAGAACATCGATATGCAAAAAACAATACGCTCAAATGAACTATATTACAGAGTTCACTCATGTTCCTCAGTCTAAGTTGTTAATTCGACGTGTTATGGAAAATATCAAAAGTTTTAATCTTTAAAATTAATGATATAAGACTAGTTTGGCCCTTACGGCAACCAAAACACCCAAAATAATCTTTTAATGAAGAAGAAAAGTTTTCCCAATGCGTATTCTGCGTGGTTACCTCCTATGCAACGCATTACGCGCAATAACAGACGACAATCGACGCCGCAGGCGCACTGTTTCATTATTTTCATGGGTTGGTTCCCCGACAAGAAACAAGGACCGGTGTTCGGGGCCCGGTTCCCGCTTCGTAGATACGGACTTCTTAAAAAGGCAGAGAAAACTTACTAGCAAAACAAGACACCCTATTTAACGGCGACTACAGAATCTCTGATTTGATCCATGCTTCTAAACAGACCACGGTTCTTTCGTAGAACCTAAATGTTTCAAGGGCCTATGGAGCTGCGATGAACATAACGAAAAATGTTTTCGTTTTAGTTCTACTCGAACCATTTGTAGAAAGGGGCTCTATTAGGGGGAAAAGGTTTTGAGGGGCACCTCTAATTTTAATTGTGGGCAAAATAACGTTAGGAGCAGGAGAAGAACTGGAACCGCATCAATATTATTTTAACACGTAAGTGAATATAGGCCCTATGGTCTTCTGCACCCTGCTGTGGTGCAACCCCCCCCCCCCCCACCACCACCACCAACGAAATCAACTTTGTCGTTGGCATTGTTTTTACGGAGTAGTTTTGGTATCTAAACTTATGTATTTGATGGGGTTACATCAGTAAGAACACAAGAATAACAGGAGGAAAAACCATTAGAAAACCGGGGGGGGTATATTAAATCACAACAGGAGCGATAGGTAAACTCATACCATTATAGCCTCAAGATCTAGCCTAGCCTAGGTCTACTGTCGTACTGATAGTGATAGCTTAGGTCTTTTTAGGTCTTATACAAGCATTGATGTAGGCCTAAATTTTGAAAATTTTGCACTTTTTTTTTTTTTTTTTTTTAATTTAAATTTAAATCTTGAAGTTTCATTTGAGACTCACTCACAGTTTTTTACCCGAAAATAACCCCATCATAACCCCCATCAAAAATTCAAATATTTGCAGGTATTTAGTAGTATTACCACGAGCACGTTTCCGTCCTAAGCGTTCTTTATACGGGAGCGCACCACTAATGACTCTCCAATAGGAATACACGCCCATTTTGTACGGGTGCGGTTCACTACACAACTCCCTGCCAATATTGAGAACATCGTGTTTGGTATCCAATAAAGCGCTTTTTCTGCATGATTTTAGAAATTGCGTGAATATGGGTTGACCATCTACTTTTCACGTTATTTTCACATTAAAAAACGCAATAGCTGAATTTACCACCCCGCATCCACTCCATATCTAGGAATGACCACCAGTGCACTCCGCGGCCGTGCGTATCTTGGTTGCGATGAAAACCTGATTTTGTTTCTCCAGTTATGCAATGTTGACATCAATTCTATCGTCCATGTGGATATTTAATGCGATTTGTAGCTCCCATTATGAAGAGAGAATGACCAGTAGAATCTTGTCTAGGCCTTGCACTTTTTAGCCGCTTGCGTTATTACATTAAAACGTGGATGTGGATAGTGGTGCGCCCCTTAGAACACCCAAGTGACAAAAGTTTTAAAACTAAGTTATTCATGTAATTCTAATATTGTTTTAAGTAAATGGCAAATTTGAAGCAATTGCTCTTGTAGTTTGCTAATTACACGGCTTAAAAATAGTTATCAGTTTCTGAAATCTGCCGAATTCGTCCTGACTGTAAGCAACCGCCCATCGGGTTTTCTTGGTGGCAGCTCAGGTTGTGATGAATTTATAAAAGGAGATGATGATAAAATCGGTCTCTACAAAACACTACACCCTAATATCTGAAGAGTTTACTGGTACCAAAAATGCTGCTATTTAAAAATAAGTAATATTCATGAAAAAAGGGATATTTTAAAAATAATTTGACGTTTATAAATTGCGTAAGATTTGCTGATATAAGAAACATGATATGCAAAAAAAAATACGCTCAAATGAACTAATATTTACAGATTTTCACTCATGTTTCCTCCAAGTATGATTTGTTAATTCGACGTTTATGGAAATATACAAAAGGTTTTAGTCTCTTAAATGATGATATAAGCCTTTTTAGGCCCATTAAGGCAACCAAACACCCACAAATAATCTTTTAATGAGAAAGTTTGTTCCCAATGCGTAATCTTCGTGGTTACCTATGCAACGCATTACGTACTCGCAATAACAGACAACACTTGCCAGCCCGCAAGGCGCACTGTTATCTTATTATTATCATGGGGTTGGTTTCCCCCCGACAAGAAAAAGGAAATCAAGTGAACCGGTGTTCTGGCCCGGTCCCGTTCGTAATCGGACTTAAAAAGGCGAAACTTACTCTCAAAAAAGTACAACTCCTATTACAACGCGACTACAAGATCTCTGTTTTTATCCATGCTTCTAAACTATACCAGTTCTTTCGTAGAACTACATGTTTCAAGGGCCTAGGAGCTGCATGAAATAACGAAAATGTTTTCGTTTTATTTCTACTTATAACCATTTTAGAAGGAAGGGCTCTATTTAGAAAAAGGTTTTGAGTGGCAGCCCTATTGAATAATTGTGTGGCAATAATAACGTTATGGAGGCAGAACTGGTAACCAAGCTCATATATTTTAACACGAAGTGCATATAGGCACTATGGTATTTTGCACTGCTGTGGTGCACCCCCCCCCACCACCAACCACCACCCCCGAAAATCAACTTTGCGTTGGAATTTTTTAACGGAGTTTTTATCTTAACCCTTAGTACTTGATGGGGTACATCAGTAATAACACAATAACAGGAAAAACATTAGAAAAACGGGGTTATATTAAATACAACACGGGGCGATCGGTAAACTCATACATTACTTAGCTCTTCAAGCTCTAGCCTAGCCTAGGCCTACTTGTCGTACTGATAGTGATAGCTTAGGTCTTATACAAGCATGAGGTAGGCCTACTCTTTTGAAAATTTTGCACTAAACCCTCATTGCTCAAATCTAAATTTAAATCTTGAAAGTTTCATTTGAGACTCACCATGCTCACGCACAGTTTTTTACCCTAAATACCAATCATAACCCCTCAAAAAATCACATATTTGCAGGTATTTAGTGGTATTTACCACCGAGCACGTCCGATCAGAAGCGTCTCTTATAAGGGGGCGCACCACTAATGACTCTCCGATAGGAATACACGCATTTTTGTCCGGGTTCCGGTTACACTAAACAACTCCCTGCAATACTAGAGACATCGGGTTTGGGTATCACAAAACCCCCAATAAACGCGCTTTTTCTGAAGGAATTTTAGAAAATTTTTGCGTGAATCTGTTGTTGTGGACCATCTACTTTTCACGTTATTTGCACATTAAAAAACGCAATAGCTGAATTTACCCACCCGCATCACTCATACTAGGAAATGACCACCGGCACATCCGCGGCGTTATCTGGGTTGCAATGATAACCTGATTTTGTTTCTCATGTTAAGCAATGTTGACATCAATTTCTTTCGTCCATGTGGATATCATGCGATTTGTGACCCCTGTTAAGAAGAAATGACCGTAGAATCTTGTCTTAAGCCCTGCCACTTTTTAGCCGACTTGCGTTATACATAAAAAGGGATGCATTAGTGGTGCGCCCCTTAGAACACCCAAAGTGAACAAAAGTTTTAAAAACTAAGTTATTCATGTAATTTTAATATTGTTTTAAGTAAACTGGCCAAATTTGAATGAATTGATCTTGTAGTTTGCTAATTACAAGTGCTTAAAATCGTATCAGTTTCTGAAATCTGTCCGGACATCGTCCTGTAAAGCACACCGCCCTATCGGGTTTTCTTGGTTGTCAGCGATGTTGTGATGAATTTATAAAGAGATGATGAATAAAATCGTCTCTACACGCTAATATCTGAAGAGTGTACTGGTACCAAATTATGCTGCTATTTTAAAAAGTATCATTCATGAAAAAGGGATATGTTAAAAACAATTTGACGTTTAGATTGCGAAATTGCTTGATATAGAACATCCGATAGGCAAAAAAAAAATAGCTCAAAGAAACTATATTGACAGATTTACTCATGTCCTCCAAGTATAAGTTGTTAATTTGACGTGTTATGGAAATATA
>JAMKCH010077446.1:0-63654 GCA_023653785.1 Ophioderma brevispina | reverse complement strand
AACGGGCGTTTTTTATCCAGATGAGTATAACTTGAGTTTGGCATGTGCAATTTATTAACTTTTTTAAATTAGCACTTCAAAATCATCTTTGCAATGGTTTGTGTCTTACTTTAAGAGAATTCTTTGTACAAAACCAGACCAAAAATGAGAAATTCTTTTGGAATCAGTCTGTATGTGCCTCGGCCAGGGTAAAAATTAGATCCTTTCCTGTTTTTTTTTCAAAATAAAATGTACAGAAAAATACGGGGTCATTCGTACACAGCAAAATAAAGTTGGGGGGTCATCCAGTATGAAAACTTTAAGAAGGGGGCAATGACATTGAACAAACTGAAGTAAATAAGAGTGCCTCTTTTCCAGCGTTGAAATTGCCATGAAATTTATAAAATTGCTTGCCGTGGAAATTATAAAAATTGAAATGTGACTAGGAAAATGGAAAAATTTTGAATTTGGGTGTTCAAATTTTTTAAAAAAGTGTGTAAGATTGTGCAAACGTGTGATCAAAGTGGAGAGCAGGAAAGCAGAGAAAATGGGGGGCATTGAGTAAGTCTGTGACACATTTTAAAGGGAGGTCATGTTTCCTGGGTAATGGTAGTTAGGACAGCCCGCCTAATTAAAAATTCCCTTTCAAAGGATAAGGGCGCAGTCAAGGGGAAATATCCATGTAAAGGTAGGGGATGAAAGGGATGATAAATAAGATGACTGTTGTGGGAGTTTTGCAAGAGTTGACTGATGTGACTTTTTGCAATACTTAGCCGGAGGCATTACATGGCACACGTACCAGCGTTGGAAAGCCCTCTCAAAATATTGTAAAGCTCCACGTTCAGCAACATTGTCACCCAATGACTTCATTTTATTTTCTTAAATTTACATGAGTTCTGTCACCCAAAGACTAAATTTTTTTCAAAATGTTTTCAAAAATGTTCATCCACGCCATTGCACTTTTCATTCATATAAAAACTTGAGTTAGGAACATTCGTAAGTCATGACATCTTACCTGTAATTCCACCGTATTGAATCGTAAAATAGTACACATTTATAAGGAATGTTGTAATTGCAATTTCTATACTTACTAAACAAATGAGATCCCCAGGTTCACACGATCTAGTAAAGGTCACAAAACGGGGGAAATGCACTAGTACTCCTAAAATGAGATCTGTCTGTCCGACTCTATGCGTTTTGACGCACTCTGACCTATGGACGCTGAGTTTGGATACAGTAGAAACCAACCACCCTGAGGTTATTTTCAGGGTGACCCAAAAAAATCAAAGTCATCTGGAGGTCAATTTGCTAAAAAATCCGGATAAATCCAGAAAGGCCGTCCAACTGAGCCAAGAACAAGTATGAGGTCAAAGGTCACACACACACACACAGGACAAAGTTTGCTTTAAATTTGGCACAGAAACCCAAGTAACCAAGAAGCTGGGTGCCACATAGTGACATTTACTGACTTGCAGATCCTTTTGCAAACCATAAATTAGAACTAATGCTCACGTAACTACATTTAAAGTAAGTAATGCACTTTTCAACCATTGTCTAACATGTAAGAGTAGAATGGAGTTCGTTTTCAGTCATGAATCAATCAAACAGTACTACCGCAATGACAGCAAAAAAATTAGAACCCCTCATTGAAGGTGGGTGATCCAATCCAAAATGCGACCCAATTCATGTTTCCTCTAAGCCTCCCTTACATAAACGCAATTAAATCAGTCCAACCGATTAGATAGTGAAAGATTTGTGTGAAACGTTTATATTACCTTTAACATCTAAATCTTGGTTATGAAAAATTCTTAAAGAGACATGAGGAAGATTTCCAGAAAGAAGTGCCCCCCCACTTTTTCGAACCCCCTTTTTTTTAACATTATTTGGAAATGTTCACCATGTATTAGATCGCACCTGAAGTGAATAAGCCGGAACTACGCCGTCTTTATGTAATAAGATGATGATTTAGTAGTTTTCTGTCGTGCAAGACACGAAGTCAAAGCATGGTTTCTATAGGGAAACAGTACGATAGTCAGGCAGTTTAAAACAAGGTTGCGGTTTTCTTTTGAACACCTTTTTGTCCAATTAAACCTTCGAAAATGTTCTCGGTAGGTGGTCTACAACTGATCCAGTGAACTTTTAGAGAAGACATTCGTATCCTCGAGCCACTTTAAAATGGGATCGTGATCCACAGAGAGGACCCTTGAGGTACCTAAAAGAAATAAGGATTTTTTATTCATCTTAACCGTTGGCTCAAGTAAAATTATTACAAAAATAAAGCAATCATCCCTCGTACTAATACCTTCATATACGATTACCGGATATTTCCTCTGACTCGACTTTCCTTTTTAAAGGAATTTTTATTTAGTATGATATGCCACAGCTAATATCACCCACATTACTGATGTGCTGAAAACATTTAAGCATCCGTTTTTCAATGCACGCATAACGATTTTTTTTTTAAGACACTGTTTTAACCACAAACACTGTAAAAACCAAGAAGAGGACGAGCCCCAATGGTTGCGTAGCTCAGCAAGTCATTAGTATGGGCCTTTAGCAATTGATTTGTTGGCACAAGAAGGAATTACCAATTTTTTTTTGAAAGACCCATTTAATTGGCCCATGTGATGTTTGACCCAAACCTGTGAACGCCTCATATAGGCCTTGGGTAGTCACGGTTCTCTAACAAGTCTAGTGATTATAACAAGTGAGTTTCGTGGCACAAGAAGGAATTTACAGATTTCAAAGACACCCTGTAATTGCCCCACGTGACCTTTGACCCAAATCTGCGAACAAATACATTGGGACATTGAGTCGAAGATTCCTGCTGACCCAGTCCGGTGTGATAATAGAAATTGCTTTGTGACACAAGAAGATTCTAGATTTTCAAAGAATGCACTTTAATCGCCCACAGACCTTCTTAACCATTGAGGCCTAGCAATATTAAACAAGAGGGGAATCCGCCGTGTATTATGGAATAGCCAAGCCCGTCGTAACCCGTGCTCTCCCATCACGGCGCCACCGCGCGTGGTGTTGCTGCGTAAGTCGTCACGTTGAGGCGCAAGCACACATGCTCATAAAAATATGTGCGTCACGCCGTATGTTGCATCCAGTGTTGCATTTCCCCAGTGTTCCATTGTTGATCGGGCGATTTTTCTGCAATAATTATGCGAAAAGCAATCGATTGAAGAAGAAACCTGCTTCTAAAAAGATTCCTGCCCCTAAGCACAAAAAGTCATGCGATGACCCACTGTTATTGCTTAGGAAAAGAGATTGAGTCCGAGTGATAGCATTGTGGCATCTGGTTTTATTGTTGTTTTCACTCTCGCTAGTGACGAACCGTAAACATACCGCGGTCTCATAAATATGCAGTATGAACTTTAAGAAGGGGGCCATAGACATGAAAACCTGAATATAAAATAGAAGTGGTCCGTCCTTTTCCCAGAGTTAAATTGCCATGAATTATAAATTGCTGCCTTGAAATTTATAAAATGAACTGTGCACGTAGCTGTGCAAAATTTGAATTTGGTGTTCAAATCTTTTAAAACTGGATAATTTAATGCAAACTTGTTGATCAAGTGGAGAGCGGAAAGCCAAAGTGGGGGTCAGTGATATGTTAACATTTTTAAAAGGAGGCATGATAATCTGGGTAATAGGTAGGACACATCATCAATACAAATTCCTTTAAAAAGGAAAGGGCGAGTCAAATGGGAAATATCCATGTAAGTAGGGAAGGGATAAAAGATGACTTTTGTGGATTTTTGCAAGTTGACTTATTTGACTTTTTTGCACATACGTTAGCCGAGGCATACATGGCACACGTACCACGTGTGGAAACCCTTCGCAACAATGTAAAGCTCCCACTTCAGCAACATGTCACCATTACATTTTCATTTTTATTTCTTAAATTTTACTTCTGTCACCCAAAGACTTAAATTTTTCAATGTTTGCAAACTTTTCATCCACGCCATTGCACTATTTCAAATTCATATAACAAAAACTTAGAACATTCGTTACTTCCTGACATCTTACCTGTCATTTCCACCACCCGTATGAATCGTAATATCCATTTTATAAGAATGTGTAGGGGGCCAAAATCTATCGATACTACTAAAAATGAATCAAGGTCAACACGCATCTAGGTAAAGTCACAAACACGGGGAATGCCTAGTACACTAAAATAGATCTGTCTGCCGACTATGCGTTTTGACGCACTTTGACCTATGGGGCTGATTTTTGTCATACAGTTAGAAAACAACACCCTGAGGTTTTATTATCAGTGGAACCAAAACAAATCAAAAGTCCATCTTAGCTGGAGGTCCATTTGCTAAAACTCCGTATAAACTGCCAAACGGACGCTAACCTGAGGCAAAGAACCAGTATGAGGTCAAAGGTCACCACACACAACACACAGGACAAGGTTTCTTGCTTTCATTTGCAAGAATCCCAAGTAAACAAGAAAGCTGGGCGACCGACATATTTTAACATCTCATGACTTGAACTGCAGATCATTTTGTCAACCAGAAACTACTGGCCTCACGTAATACTTGTAATAAGTATGCACTTTTCAACCATGTCTAAATGTAAGAGTAGAATAGTGCGTTTTCAGTCATGGATCAATCAACATTACTAGCCGGCAGCAAAAAATTAAGAACCTATTGAAGAAGGAGGTGGCGATCCAATCACAATCCGACCATGTCATTTCTCTAAGCCTCCCTTACATAAACGCAATTAAATCAGTCCAACCGTTTGGATAGTGAAGATTTTGAACCGTTTTTTATTCATAACATCTAAATGAAAACATTCTGAAGAGACATGAGGAGATTTTCCAGAAAGAGTGGCCATTTTTCCTACCCCTGTTTTTTTAAAACATCTTTGGATGCTTCCCATTTTGACAAGATCGCACTGAAGTAATAAGCCGAATACGCCCGTCTTTATGTATAAGATGATGATTAGTAGTTTTTCTGTCGTGCACGACAGAAAGTCAAATCATGTTTTTAAGAGTGGAACATTACGATAGGCAGCAATTTAAAACAAGTTGGCGGTTTCTCTTTTGCACCTTTTTCGTCCAATAACCTTCGAAACTTTTTCGCCGTTAAGGTGTTTTTCCCTCAACTGATCCATGAAATTTAAAGACTTCGTATGCCTCCTCCTGTCACTTTAAATGGCATTTCGTGATCCACAGCAGATACCCTTGATTACTACAAGAAGATAGATTTTTGTATCATCTAAAACGTTGGCTCACTTACATTATACAAAATAAAGCAATCATCTGACTAATACCTTCACATACAATCATGATATTTCCTCTTGGACTCGCCCTTTCCTTTTTTAAAGGAATTTTTATTTATTATTGAATCGCCAAGCAGATAATCTCGCCCACACTTCCTGCATGTTGTGCCAAACATTTAAGCATCCGTTAAATCAATGCACTCATAACGATTAAAGACGCTGTTAACCACCAAATCACTGGAAAAAACCGCCAGCACCATGGTTCCTGTGCTCAGCAGTCATTAGATGGCCTTTAAATTGAATTTTGGCAGAAAAAAAAAAAAAAAAACAAAAGAGGTGACCAAGTCGTGAAAAGAGGCCCATGGTAATGGGGGGCCCATTGATGGTTTGACCCAACCGATGAACACCGCATATGGCCTTAGGGCACGGTTCTGCTAACCAAGGCTAGTGATGATAACAATTGAGGGGTGGCACAAGAAGGCATTAACAGCTGTGCCAAAGAAGGCCTCCGGGAAGGGGGCCCCACGTGAAACCGTGGACCCAAAGCGCGAACAACCCAGAGGACCGGGAGTCGCAGTGACGCTGACCAGGCTGGGGGATAAGAAAGGGCGTTGTGGCACAAGAAAGGAAGTCGAGATTTGACACAAAGATGCCCCTTTATCGCTAACATGACCTTTAACCGAGTGAGCTAGAAGATAACCAAGAGGGAATCGCGTGTAGATGGATACCAGCCCGTAACCGATTTCTCTCACACCACAGCGCGCCGTGGTTGTTGCTTGCGTAAGCACTCCGTGTCCGTCACTGTTGTAGAATGCCCACCCCGCACTATAAAAATATGTCGTCCACCTTATGTTTATCAGTGTTGCATTCCCCTTCCCCAGAATTCCATTGTCTGATCGGTCCGATTTTTTCTTGCAATAATTATGCGAAAAGCAATCGATTGAGAAACCCTGCTTCTAAAAAGATTCCTGCATCCCTGATGCACAAAAAGTCCTCCCGAGACCCTGTTATTTTGCTTAGAAAAGAGATAGTTGATCTCGAGTGATAGCATGTGGCATCGGGTGTTATTGTTGTTTTCACATCGCTCATTGACTGACGCAGGCCGGCCGGTAGTCCCCGCGCATGTGGAATGTTTTTGAAGCCCATTTGAAAAAAACAAAAATGCTGACAGCGTGCGTATTTTCATGCGCCCTAAAACGTACGGCGCTCCGAAATTGTAAATCGCTGCGTCTTTGAGCAGAAATTCGTGCATTTTTCATACATTGTCTTTTGTTCTTATGTTTGTCTGTCTGTGATTTCACATTTTGTACAAAACAACCAACAGTTAAGGTATTCCTTTTCTTTCTCCGCATTTTTCTTTCCCCATTAAAATTTTGGTCTGCTTCTTGATAGTTTTCTTTCCCGTTAATTTTGGTTACTCATACTGCGTCTTGAGGTTTTACACGTCTTTCAAAAATCTGCAACTTCAAAAAATAGTCCTGTATCAGACAAGTATAAGACCTCAACAATGAATACAAACTAAAAAATGAGTCGTTTAAAATCGGTGAGGAAAATTAACATCAACCATTGTGAAAATTGCTATCTTGAAAATCAATAACAAATGTTAAAAACAAAACAATAATACAAAATAGTGAGAAAGAGAAAAGATTAAATATTTTCCTTTTCCCCTACTGAACAGAGACATAAAAACGTAAAAAACGTATTTCTTCTCTTTTCTTTTCTTACTTTTTGGGGCCCACCTTATAATATTTAATAAAATAAAACAAAAAGAATAGAGGGAGAGAGAAGAATTAAGAGGAATAAAAAAAAAGAATGGGTAAAAAAGAAGCAACGAAGACGAATTAAAAATAAACCTAAACAAAACGAGAAAAGAAAACGAACCAAGTTTTTTTAAAAAGAAAGGGAAAAAAGCGGTTAAAGCTGAAACCAGCCTAACCTGATCAATATAGGTGACTCCCACTCGTGTGCATTTTTTGCCAGTTTTAAATTTCTTTCGCGTGAATGTCCTATTTATATACAAACGATTGGGTCTTATCTTATCTTTTTCTATACATTTTTCTAAATTTGTAATTTTTTGCAATGTAAATTCATGTACAACACCACCAATATTCGGGGCTCGTCTTGGCCTTCCTCAAAGCTATAATTATATGTAATAAAATAACTATGTTTGATGCATAAATAGAATATCACTTTGGGTGGGTGGGTTTTTATATTTGTTTATTGTATTTTATGGAAGAAAGAAAGAAAGAAGAAAGAAAAAAAGAATAAAGAAAGAAAGAAAGAAATCATTTTTTTTAATAGATAAAAGTATCGTGAAGAAAGAAAAGAAAGAAAGAAGAAAGAAGAGCTAAAAAGAAAGAAAGAAAGAAAATTAAAAAGAAGAAGAAAACTAAAGTAAGAAGGAAAATTCAAAAAAGAAAGAAAGAAAGACCAAAGAACATGAAAATTCAAAAGAAGAAAGAAAGAAAATTAAAATAACGAAATTACAAGAAAGAAAACTTAAAAAAACTGAAAAAAGCACGAAAATTAAAAAGAAATAAATAAAAGAAAGAAGAAGAAAATTAAAAAGAAAGAAAGAAAATTAAAAAAAAGAAAGAAGTTTTTTTTTTTTTTTAATAAAATTAAAAGAAGAAAGAAAGGAACAAATTAAGAAAAAAGAAATAAGAAAAATTAAAAGAAGAAATGAAAAGAAAAGAAAATAAAAGAAGAAAGCAACGAGAAAAAAAGCTAAAGAGAAAAAAGCTAAATAGCAAGAAAAACTAATGCATGAGAGAGCTTCAAAGAAAGGAAGTGAAAAATAAATTAAATTTGCAATTCTTCGGTTTTATTTTATGTTTATTTGTCGATGTTCGAGGTCAGCGAACATAAAAAGCAACTTTTGGCATAGAACTAAAACAACAAGTGTGAGAACATTTGAAACCACGCACAGCATAAACTGTCCAGCTTACTATTTACGCTGCTATTTTGATGGTCTTCGAAATCGCCCCGCTGTCACGCATACCCCAAATCTACCCAATCGCTCGAGGGTGCCGGGAAATATCCTGCTTCGCGCGAGTGCGTACACAACTACGCCGGCTTCATTCGAATCGGGGTAGTCGCCACTCTAGTTAGTAAATATAGTCGGTGGGACGGGGGACGTAAACATACCGCGGGTCTCATAATAGCATTAGGATTTAACAAATTTAACGACGATACGAAACCAAATATGGTGGTGATTTTTTTTTTTTTACCCAAAACTATGATAATGAAGGGCGTATGATCATTATAATACTTTTGGGCACCTAGATTTTGGTTACGCCGTTTCGGGAGAATCTTCGGTCTGGCACCGATTTCTAATAACACTAGATAGCGAAACGCCAGCTCAAAAGCCGTAACCATCTTTCCCGCAGTGGTACTTATTCCATAGCGTGGTGTACCCCCCAATCTTATTCAATATATTCCATGATTTACATGCGTGGTTGTACCAATTTATAAATAGAAATCTGTGGGTCTGGTTAATTTTACGTAATGACTTTAACCCCAATATCTGAACACCCATATTGGGACTTTAGGTCAGTTGGTCTTTGACCATACTTGGTGATAGCACAAATTGTGAGTGATCAAGCAAATGAGGCGGAAGTCACAAGTATTGATTATGAGATATAGCCAAACAAAGGAGAACAGTATTTGTGTTCCTATTTGTTTTTTCACCCTTAAACTGATATATCTTGGAATTGGTCAATTCAATGGGGATTTTCAGCCAAAATGTAGCTTTTTATCTATGCATAACAGCTACATTAAAAGTAAAAATCAAATTGGACCGACTTCAAGACTCATTTTTGCTTAATCGCATCACAAATGATTTGTGGCAAAGGAGGAAACTAAACAACTCCAGGAGACTATGTCCGTTACGTATGATGAAGATATTGACTTTGACCCGTAATGTGGCTCTAGAGCGGGGTTTAATGTGGAACCACTTGTCACTTTGCATTGATGCCTACCAGATGGCATAGCTTTGTAGGTAATTAAGCCTTCTTTGATATTTGACCCTAGAGGACCCTCAGTTTTGACCTTTGACCCCATATGGGGCACATAATAATAATAATAATAATAATGTCGTTTTATAACTCGCACATATCTACCTGCGGGGTGCTTCAAGCGAATTGCCATTTATTATTACCGCTGCATCAGGAATCGTCACAATCATTGCGCTCATCTAGGTGCTGCTGGCTAGGCGCAAACTCTACAGCACTTAGAGTAATATCCCCCATAACGCTCCCCATTATTTCGCTGGCGTGACGAAGCAAGTGAGACTAAGTATCTTGCCAAGGGACACAAAAAAACACGTTGACTTCAGGGGGCTCGAACTCACGAACTTAGGCTCATGAGTCCTGCGCTTTATCCGTTGCGCCACACGTGCTCTCATATAAAGCACATACGAATAGAGCTTTTCCCAGTGGTTTCTGTGAACACATTTGACATAAATATCTACTTTGGTTGATGAGTTATAGCGTACGCAGCGAAGCAGCTAATTTTGTTTTGTTTCGAACTCATCGTGCGTTGGAAAGTAAACCGTGCCTTTGCCACTTATTCCGCCTGAAACGTTCAAGAAGAGCGTAAAATGGTAATGTGATGCTTAAGGTACATTGAGCACCGGTATTGTAACCCTACCCGTTCAGGTCAAGGTGTAGCGTGAGGGTTCCGAGAGTCGGAAAACAAAGGCAAACAAACACTTACAAAACAGTAAGACAAACACAAAAATATAACTCCATAAATCCAGGTGGTAAACTTCGTCTGCATAAACTTGTCTATTCAAATATGGAAGCCTAACGTACAAGACTAGCTGCGCTGAAATGAAGAGCCTGTCTCTAAATAAAAAGATCAGTGTCAGACGCTACAAAGATACCCGATAAAACACATACGTGTCGCCAGAACAAAACCAACTAATGAATGCCGTCCTGCGTCGCTTGGGGCTGTTGGTGTATATATCAGAGCTACGCCCCTCCACGGCGATGTTTAACGAGGGGGGCGAGGCAGGAGGCATAGGACGCAATGCGTCCGTCCACTTCATGATCCGAGTCCGTCGCTTCTCCGTCGCTTATAGCGTACCACGAGAAGGGACAGGCTGGGAATGAAGCGGAGGGAACAACAATTTATGGGCGAGTACACAATAAATTAGCGCAAATCTTAGAAATTAATTAAGTTGACTACAGCCAAAGCGCTGACTCATCAAATTCGTAATGAAAGTGCGCAACTGGTACGATATAGCAAAACAGGTCATAGAATTTGGCATCGGGAGACGCAACAAAAGCCGTCACCGGCTCTAGTCGAGGACAACAGTGTCAGTACATAAAATTGTGACATTGTGATTTGTTACACATTAGGGAA
The DNA here is from genome assembly GCA_023653785.1 of Ophioderma brevispina. Lineage (NCBI taxonomy): Eukaryota > Metazoa > Echinodermata > Ophiuroidea > Amphilepidida > Ophiodermatidae > Ophioderma > Ophioderma brevispina. The sequence continues at coordinate 53,076 of JAMKCH010077446.1, read as the reverse complement.
AGACCATGGAGCTCTTGATTTATTAAAAGAAAGGGGGAGAGGCCCGTAGGCTCAGGCGTTACAGTATTAAAATCTAAAATCTTATTTAGTGACGGAGGTTTTGTTTTTGATGAAGCAAAAATGGATTCTTTCTATACGTGCGACGGTTGAGAAGAAGCTCATATCTCAGTTTGTATTATTAACCCTGAAAATCAACTGTTCAACTAAAATGATAAACGGAAATATCCATGGCCGGTTGTAAATAGCTTTGGTTATTGTTTGTTGTTTTTTTTTTTTCTTTTGTTTTGTTGTTTGAAGAGTGATTTCGATCTGATGTTAACAAAAAATGGGTTGAAATAGGCCGGAATAGGGCCCTGTTGTTTTCAGATTACTTACTATCGTTTTCGTGCAGCTATGAAGTAAACACGACGTGCATCATTCAATCGGGTGCTAAAAGTGGGTGGGAGCCTGTCCCTCCACTTCGAAAGTGGAAGTGGCCAAGGCCCCCCTCCCCGGCCCACCCACCACCCTGGTTCCGCCGACGCTGAGAAGAAGGTTCATATTTTTCTCATTACCCTAGTTAAATTTAAAGGCCCAGGAATATTTCATTTTGATGGTATGAAACAAAAACGTATCTGTGGTCGACTATATTTTACAGTGATGTAAGTTTCTACGCATAGCTGAATTCATGGTCTTCAGGTTTCAGCGGTCTTCCATTACTCAAATTTCCGCAGCAATTGGTATTAATTTTCAGCCCGTTTTTGAGGCTTTTGCCCCAATTCACGCACTTTTTCAGGTCGGCAGGCCTGTACTCTTCGTGATTCCTGCATTAACGCGACTCTCCTTATAGGACCTATTTAGGACACATTTTTGTTTTACTAAAAAATTTTTTTTATGTAAATTAAAGAAATTCGTATTTTGAATTGCACTGTAAAAATAAATTATTAAGTTTCAGCAAATTAGTCTATAAGACATCATTTTGACTAACTATGTCAAAACCGATGGCTAAAGGACTAATTTGCAGAAACGAACTGACTTACTTTATTTGTACAGAGTGTGTCATTAGTGTTTTGGTGATATGCTTCCATGTGAGAGCGAGAGTCATACGAGAAATCGGCCAGCATTTCGTGATTTTCACAGCACGTCCCCCCGACTTAGGCCTTCCTAAAAACTGAGATTTTATGTCATCCAAACCGTGCCTAAGTAGGCTAGAAGGTGGCTAATCTGACGCAGCAGATTCGATCTTACCCTAGAACAAATGTATTTTCTGTCCGACACGGACAGAATTTGCAGCACATTCAATAGGTTCTGAAAAACGGGCGAAACACTGGTGATACAAACTTTGATCATATAGACCAAGAAACAAGTGTGATATTGGATTGAACTGAAAATTATGGGTGAGCCTTTTAAGGATATCTGATAGGGGGGACTGTAGTGAAACAGATCTTATGTGGAGTGTGCAAATCCGGATAAAAATTGTGGAATTTGGTACACAAGTACTTTATAACATGATAATCAAAAAATTTGAGGGGAACACTGCCACACCACTTTCATGGACCCCAGGTTGGATTTCAAGGTTACACAGTCGGTAACATTTTAGAATGTTCCGAGTGTTGGGAAAAGCACACAATGATGTATGTCTGGTTACAAAATGGATTCCAAAAAGGTATAGGTTATTACGACCTGTGACATTACGTTTATGAATTATGGGTACAACGGTTAAAATGGTTTTTAAAAAGTCAATTTTTGGTTTGTACAGGGGTCTCACAATAAAAGTTGCTCCAATTTTGGAAAATGTGGTTCAAGTTGGTTTAGCTCATAGAAGAATGAAATATAGGAATAGTTTTGATATCTTACGTGTTGGTTATTAACCAAAATGGCGAATTATCAAGTCAACAGACTATTGGCAGCTATGGATTATATTGACCTGGGGACCTAGTTTTTTTTTTTTTATTTTGGGATAAACGTGAAAACTAAGCATAACAGTGCGCCAAACTATCATTATTTCAATCCTTTAAGCTAGGGAAACAATTTGCAACAAATTAACTGAATCAAAACAACGTTTTAACTTTTGACCCCATGTACACACCCAAATTGCCTTTTCACCATTTTTTTTACAGTTTTTACCCCAAAACTCCGAACTATAAGCATAGATAGCGGGAACTATAACTTTTTGGAATCCTTGTGGGGGGGGAAAAAAAAAAAAAAAAAAAAAAAACCCAGAAACCACCATGGTGTACTTTTGGTTATACACATTTCAGAACATTTAAATTTTTTGACCCCTGTATAACTTGAAACTCAAGCGGGGGCCATTAAAGGGGGGTGCAAGTGCTTTCCATCAATTTTTATGGGATATCAATGCCTAAAGTATTGTGTGCAAAAATTCACAATTTTATCCGGAAGCGCCACTTTACACTACAGTCCCCTGCTATGATAAATTCACAAACAAAACAGAAAGTGCTAGAATCATGAACGAACCTTTAAATTTGTTCCTTTTATATTTATATCTACATATATTTCCTTTTTTCTTTTTATTTTCGACTTCCTCTCCTCTCTCCTTTTATTGTTTCCCCTTCTCTGTTTTATTTTCCCTTTTTCTCTTTTTAAAGGACCCCTTGAGATGGCGCTGTTACAATACACATATAAGAATATTTTAAATTAAACTTTTTTTTCCTTTTGACAAGACCTCTTTTAACGTTTGTACACGTAATGTTGATTTGAATAAATACGTCAGTAATGCGCATAGATTTCACTAGATAGTTTGTTTGCAGTCATCATGTTTCCAATATAGGCCTAACTTATAATGTTATACACCAATCAGGTTTGGCACATTCCAACACCTCACTGGCAGCCATTAGCTGGGAGTGCATCCTGGCTTGAATTCACCCACTGGTGGAGATTACGTGTAGCTTTTGAATTTACTTAATCAAGCGTGGTACAGACGTACAAAAGATTTGGGTTCGTTTGGGTTGGAGCCCCCCCAGTAGGGGCGGATCAAATATGACCATATTTGGCTGGTCGGATTGTCTATTAGGTACACTTTTAACATTACCATAACCTGTTCTCCAGACGAAGGCGTTGTTCATGTTGATTTTGAACCAGAAACATACCGCGTTATGTTTAAAGTGAAAACTGGTAGTCTCCGACGCTGTCTTCTTATTCAAGTTGATCTAAAGTTCATCAATTATTTGTCATCACACTTTTTGGATCAAGTACCCTCGATCGATCGATGTGTTTTAATCTGTACTTTTTTTTATTGAAGAAATTCATAGCAGAATAGTCACTGTTCTATAGATAAAAACAATGTACCATACAGCCAAAACAATACGTAACGAATTTTCGCCTAATAATTTAAGTCCTAAAACCAAGAACATCCCGATTCTATCGCATCTTGCTTGCAGAGGGTGGGTAGCCAACCTGCAATCCGTGAGTAGCGTACACTGCGTAGCTTGAACACGGACTGAGCGCAGGGTTCAGTTTAGCTTTGACGAGCTCATCTCATGCATAATTCAGTGTGTACTTTTGGTTACACACTGAATAATTCATGAGATGGTTAACCGGCCGAATAGGATCGCGCACGGTTGAGTCATGAGCAACGAGGGCGTTTGGCCTCGAAAATTGAGGCGAGTTTCCGATCTACGCGTACGCTTATCTATGTCCCTGTGCCTGTTCCGCCTCTATATTCATGCTTTTATTTTTAGTGTTACCAGTCGCTGTCGTGTTTTTATTGAAAACCGCTCACGACGGTAGGTAAGCACTGGGTGGACGTGTGAGCGCTTTGTACACTTTACTCTTTGACAAAAGTCGACCCGAAGACGGACCTCGGTCGAAATATATTTTTCTTTAGTGCGCCCCAACACATTAAAAATAGTCCCCACTAGAATAAAGACTACGCTACACACCTCAAAGCACAATTCCGACAATTTGAGATGAATCGCCCCGATTTTTCGTTTTGATGCCACGTAATCATTTATGTGTAGTCTTACGTCCCATAGGGTACTGTGTATACAAAAAATTACCGGGATCCGGAATTTTTTAACAACGTTGTGATTTTCTATATCGACAGGAATACGATTTTACGAGTCCTTAGACACGCCCAATTTCACAGAGTGATTAGATATGGACAAGCATGATGTACAGGGCAAAAAAACACGATTTTTGAAAATTGAGGGGCGCCCTCCTAGGGAAAGTCTATGAGTCGGCTTTAATATCTTTTGTAAATGGTGAATCAGACGGCCGTTTTTCCTGTTTTCGTGGGCCTATCTTATTGAAGTACATATCAATATGACGTTAAAATTGCACAACATTCATAAAGTTATACATGTAGATTTTCAGAGGAATATTAAACGGCCACGATATTTTCTGAAACACTGATAGTTGAAAAAGTGGTCAAAACCCAAGCGAATAAAGCGGGTAGCCCGTAGGCTACCCTCGCTCAAAAGGCGTCAAGAAAATCTAGAGGTCACCAAGTCAGCCATCTCACATTCACGATCCTGTCTACGCAGCTCTAACGGGGATGTGATATTGTGCTGCACAAGATTTACTATAAAGCATCATTTGAAAATGCTGAAGATAAAGTCAGCCTACCTCTAATGCCAAAGAGACGGATGGAATGACATGACCCGTCGAGGAGGCCTGAGGAAAGAGAAGAGAATAATAACCTATTGCACTACAACACGGTGCCCAAACTCAAAAAGGTTAGAATCAAGACCTCGGGTCCTATGTTGGACATAACTTAAGAAAGTCTCAAAAGTTAAAGGGCCATGGCATCGTTTAGCATCGTCCCCATAATCCAAGAGTTTACCGGAAGGGTATACCTTTTGGTATTGAAGAAAGCTAAATCTTGAGGGCTAAAGGATATTTGGGTTGGAAGTCTTGATGCGAAAATGTACCCCATTTTGGTCGACCGATATTAATTTGACACGTCTATAGGCTAGAAAATCAGAAAATTGTCATGTTTTTTAGCTCTCACATGAAAACGGGTTGAATATCAGCGCAAAACCTCTAAGATGGGGGTAGGGGTGGGAATTCTACAAGATGAGATGAACTTTATTTACGTTAAATCGGGTCGTCCCCTTGTAATATATTGTTTAATAACCAAAAATATAGGCAAAAATCAAATTAGAATGTCTGCATGATCCTTTTTCTACCTTGTTGATATGTTGTTCGGGGGGTTTGTAGCAACAAGTTACAACAAGAAACCTTTGCAGCAATTTTGTCCAGGTCTTACCGTAGATTGAGTGGACTATAAGGAGAGAAGGAGGACCCTCTGATCAGGCCCGCCGTAGCAAGAAGTTTTTCTGGGTGGGTGGGATTTTCCAAAAGTGGACCTTTTTCCCAAAATGTGGACTTTCACAATAGAGGGGGTGAACATTTGGAAAAAAAAAAGTGGACCCTTTTTGCCCAAATCTCGCCCAGTTTTGACCAAAAAAGCTAATTTTAAACCCCTATTTTTTTCCGAGCTCGCTTCGCTCACGCACATCATTTTTGTGGAAATTTTTGGAATTTTGGACATTTAGGGTGGGTACAATGCACCCCCCGTATCCCCCCCCCCCCCGCTACGGCCCTGCCCTCTATAATATCATAGTTAAATTTACCATCAATTTGGGTGGTGTTTTACACTTAATCGTGTGCGCAAGGTGTTTTTTTCCCAAAATTCACTTGTATCAAGAAAAATGAGAAAATAAGAGAAACTCAGGGGCATGCTCTCTGGAAAAACACAGCTTAGCACCAGAGAGGATGCAATAGGTGAAAAACACTTTTTTTTTCAATGGGAAATGGAATTTGGCCATGAAGACGAGGTTTTTTGTTAGAACGAGTTTGGGGGTTATTCCGTATTATTGAAATGTTTTAACACGATTTGGCACTCAACAAAACTCTTTAGAAAATTTGCTGGCCCACATCTTAATCACAAAGCATGGTCGCGCTATTTATATCATGAGCAAATTAACTCTTACTATGAGACAATAAAATTTCAATTCCCATGGCGCAGGGCAATATTTTTTCATTCACCAGGATATTGAGCAAATACACGCCTGTATTTTTTTGCTGGTCGATACGAACCAGCCCAGTAAGAGCAAATCCGTTGTAACTGAAAGACATGATCGACTCAGTGCCGTTAGGAAATTTGTTGCCCAATGCCGATCATTTTACGTCTTGACCAATTTCAAAAGGCAGAAAAAGAAACATCTCCCAACTCTACCTTACACACGTCCCTTCTCCTCCATTACGTTTCTATACTTCTTTATCTCTTATCTCTTATTTTCTCAACATTATACCTCAGTGGGTAGGGGCACGTTGGTGGTGATCGCGGCAAGAAAAAAGGATTTTTTACGGCTACTATAATTCGTTGTAATAATATAAAACAATCAAGAGTAAGACTTCAAATACAATTAAAAAACCGTCAAGTAACAAGCACCCACTTTGAATTTGAGAAGAACAGAGTATTAACGTCTTAATTATAGTCGATCTGGCGTCATAAATTGTTGTCAGTTGCAGGCGTCATATGGGGGCATTGCATTATTTGCAAACAATGTCAACCAACCCTAAAGACCTAGTGATATGCTAAGTTCCTTGAAAATCAGGGACAAAGAGGCCTTGTAGCAAAGTCCGAAAAAGTGTGAAACGCGCCTGTTTGCGAAAAATCGTGAAAAACTGAATAGAAACACTGGACGGTTGAGTAGCATGAAAATGACCGCAGCTGGTACCGAAGCAACGAAAATGAATGAAATAAACAGTCTTTTCAAGACAATACTAGTGACGTCGAAGGTGATTGCCACGAGGTAGTGATTTAGCATCTGAACCAAAAATCGCTTGGGGATATCATACATGGTCACACCACTGGCGAGTGACAAAATGGGTAAGCGTTTTTCTATTGAGTGTGACCTGCGTACTATAGAGATTGCGATTTATTCCGTAATGAAATAGTGTTTAAACAATTTGGCCCTCGACGACCTCGTCACGTAGGAGGGCCCAGACAAGAAGTTAGTAATGAGTAATGATGGATATTCGCCGGTCACCGAATTTTTAATCGTATGTACTGGCCCTTGTTCAACTGACGTCGTGGTGTATGATACCTATAATCATGTAAGAGAAAAAACAACAGTAGACTTTTCCACTACAGCCAGTGTGGTCACGTGCAGGGGTTACAGTCATGACAGACTGGGTCAACACAAAGTGTGATGAATGCACATGATAAAAAGTTAGGTCTATTGTGTTTTTTCTTATGGGTTCTTTTTTATCAGATTGAATGTGTTTGTTGAACTGGTCATACCGTATACCGAGTCAAAAAAAATCACACTCAAAGTCAATACTCACAATACAGAAAATCCCCAATTAGTTAGTGATAGTGGCTTCTTTGATGGATTAAATGATCAATTATAGGGTTATGCTAATAAAGGAGCATTAATTGCTATTTAAAGGGAACTCAGACTCCTCCATTGACCAATTAAAGGGGCACTTCCTTAATTTACCAAAAGAGAGGCATTCTGGCCATTTAAAGGCTGATAAGACCAGTTCCTCTGATCAGCTGCATAGGTGACCATGTAACTGTCTCTTATGGAATTAGTTGTGTTGCGAGTGGTGGCCAACGTCCATAGCTTAAGTGCCTTCTATGTAGGCAAGACTGGTTCGAACTATATAATAAAAGCCAAATGTGATGTCTTCTTGATTAATGGATTAAAGGGCATTCTTTGATTTACCAATGAAAAGGCCATTGCTAATTAAAGGGAGAACCATTCCTATTTTCCCAATTAAAGCGGCAATTGAGATCAATTCATGAACCAATCATTAAACGGGCATTCCTTTACTTACCAATTAAAGAGAAGCATTCTTTGATTGACTAGTTAACGGCTATATAGGACCTATTCTCGGAAAGTTTTAGGCGACCATATAACTGTGTTGAGGGGGTGTCAACATTCACTTAGCTTCAAGTTGCCTGCTATGAAGGCCGACTGGCATATGGACTATATAATAGAATAAATTATTAGGTACGTGTGGTGCAATACCCACAGGTGAGATTAGGCGCGTACGCCAACACTGCACAATAGCAAAAATATTGGGCTTCGGTCATTGCGACTTGTCTAGAAAAATACTCAGTTTTTATTAGTTTTGAACCCATTTTAAAAAGATTGTCAAGTCAAGGCTTCTTCTTTCAAGAATAAGAATATGGGATGGCTTTCTCGGCTGATAACCAGAAAATATCGCCTCGTTTTCTTTTATCACCTCAGCCATCCCTATTATATAAGTAGGTGATGTCTTCATTGTTTAGCGGCGTTAAAGGGCATTCTTGACTTTACTAATTATGGGGGGTCAATTTAGGTCAAATTGAAAAGCTAAAATATGCAGAACTAACTAAGTCATCTTTTTGGATCACAAAATGTAACTGCACTAATGAACTGCTTGATGTTCCACTACCAACACTCCCGCTCATTCACCAAACGGTTTTCAAATCCGCAATAATAACAAATTAGGATCATTTTCGACTTGTAAAGTGTGAATGCCTTTTACCAATTTTGATATTTAAGGGTTAATTTTAAAGAGTTACAAATGTCTACATATAGAAAGACAAAAATACAAAAATCAGTCACCTGCAAAGTGCCCTTTTGATGTGACCATCACATATACATTTTTTCATAACCGACCAAGCTATACTAGCTACGAAGTCTTGTATTATTTCTGATACCAGAAACATGCATGGTCAGGCTTGGGTTAACATGCACCATCCAAGGGCTACTGAATGCGCCCTGCTCGAGTAGCATGCATTCCCAGGTATGTAATAGGTGCTGTTTTTGTGGCATGGTCCATTTATGCCTAAGCCCCCCCCCCCCAGCAAAAATGAGGTCCCCCCCAGAACCCAGAACCAGAATGCCATCATCTCATATATATGTTGATAATTATATAAACGCTCATCCTTTCAATTAACATTGAAGCATGGTAATAATTGACATAAAAGCGGATTTGGGGGGGAAATTTATTGTAAAGTGAAATTTTTTTAAACCAGCAAAGGGTAAATTTGAGTATGTCGTTTACAATTGCGAAACATTTCAAATTCATCCGTCGTTCGCAGGAAAAACTATAGAGGGCGTCCGTCTTTCCTTATCCGGCAATGTCCTTCATGATCTCCACCTAAATTTCTGTCTTCCTGAGTGCCTAAGGCAGGTCTTGGTATTCATTCGGTAACCAGCTTGGTCCAACGTCCAATCTGATTGTCTTGATGTTTCTAGATATAGGTTGAAAGGCCCGAGCCCACTTCTTTTGTTTCACAGTTGGATTGGACGTCGGTGACCTGGTCGGATAGTGGATTACAAGAACATTCTGTTGTATTTATCCTTGAAAAAGAGCTTATTCAACAACCTTTGTTGATACCCCACCTTGCGTTTTGTGTTATGAGCAAATGGTATTTCGCACTGGTCCCATAGGGCCACTACACTATAATTTCTGTCAGTTTACGGGCAAAAAAATACAAAACTGCGAATTTATTACAGATACGAGCGAACCGAATACCGAATATGCCTCGTAAGATTATGGGACATCATGGATTTACTAAGGTTAACAGTTCGGATGATATATGGACACATCTCAACTTTTTGAGGTAAGTCGGGGGGGGGGACCGAGGGGAGTGTGGAGCACGGAATGGCCCCTTTAAGTGCATATAAAGATCAGGGTCAAACTTCTTGATATCCCTTACTGTACTGGTAACTTTAAACATTACTGTAGTCTGACTAAACAGTTACCTTATAAGACAAAATAATGTGATGGCCAATGTTCTCGGGGAATCGGTTTCCACAAAACCATATCAGTAAACCAGCGAAGGGACACTAAATAGTTGATATGTGGACGGTGCAAAGAAAAAGGAGTGTCCTATGAAAGAGTGTCCCTAGCGATCATGGTACCAACAAGTAATAATCCGCGCGACCTGTAGAACGAGGTATTTGGGGCAGTGTGAACAGCACTACTCCACTGGAGAACAAAATGATATATGAGATGGGGCGGTGTCGAACATCAGTCACACGAATTTACCAGAAAAGTTAGAGGGACAGAATCTAATTAAAGCAATGATGTAAAGTGTCAATTAATTAAGCCTTATTTCAAAAAAAGAAGATTAAATGTCCTTGTGCAATTGAACGTATAGCCTGTGGAAGTTAATGGGCCAAGATAATTGTAAGGAGGATATCGTTAGTTTGATGTAACAAAAATATCATTTTCATCCATTGGACGATGGCGGTAGAATTCATTTTTCTACAAAATCAAGATTATCGCTGCCAAAAGACTGTCGGTATCTATCGGGTTATGCCATTTACAAGGGAGTAACTGCAGTCTTGATATACGTCAAAATTCGGCCATGCCAGCATCTCGATTTGGCTTCTTGTAAGTAAGCAATTATAATCAAACTTGAATATATAAGCAACCGATGGGCGAGGAAAACTCAAAAGGCGCCAAACAAATAAAGAAAATGACACCATTAATGACTATCATTTGCGTAAGCTGGTTTCGAGTTTTCGTTCGCAGTAAAAAATGCGGGTTCGAATTTAAGGTAGTCGGGACCACGGATCGAGTTCTTTCTTTTATTGCTTTAATGATAAGAAATATAATGTAAAATTGAAGACAAATGCTATGCAAAACGGAATTGCTTGAATGCCGTGAACAAAATCAACCGCCCATTCTGCTATTGGGCTACAAGTGGCAAATATTTTCGGCACATGCGGGTATTCGGATTCAGGCCATGATATGCATATTGTTCGAAAATTCCAATAAACAGGTATTAAGATGCTCGCAAAGCACAAGGCGACAATCCATCCAAAAGTTACTATTTTAACAGAGCGAATTTTTCTACCAAATTTGACACGGTGTTGATACGGCCGACAAATAGCATAATACTTTTCAAGCGTTACCATAGTAATAAGGTAAAGAGAAACGAAGTAAAATGTATTTGAGAACATAAAGATTGTGATACATCCAAAATGGCCGACTGGGCGTTGGTCCCCTGATATCGGAGACGCTAAGTACCGTCCGAGTTTGTCACCAATTGCGAATGATAAAAAGCATATATCGGCAATGGCTAAATTCACGAGGTAGACATTTGTAACGGTTCTCATTCGAGGCACGCGTAGCATGACAAAGAGAAAACCCAGGTTTCCTAGGAGACCTATGGAGAAAATGATTGGGTTCACGATGGTGACAATGATCCGATCAGTGTTGGTGTACAGAAGTGTAGGTATCCAGGAAATGTTAGCCACATCTTCGGGTATGCACCCATTGACAGCCAGGTTCCACGGCCACAATTTATGACCATCCATAGCCAGTTGACTTCTTATCATTTTGTGACGAAGAAATGTTGATTGAAGATTTTTTTTAAAGATATTTCAAAGATTGTAAATTGACTTTTATTTCTTTCAGCAAAACAATCCCGCGTTGATCATGTCAACGCTGTGGTCTTTGCATCCCGTTTTTGTGCGAGTTCCATCCAAATTGATACATCGTCTCATGTGCCCATCTTTCAGAACTTGAAGGGTTGACGAATGCCGCATTCTGTCTCAATACTATTCACCGATTGTGTCTCATTGAATTCAGACTGATTTTTTGTATAGAAACAATAAATTCATGTTACTACAAGTTAATATTTCATGATGGCTGCCGATCTTCGTGACTACTCTGAGCTAATGATCTGAGTTTTCAATGGTTTGTCCTTAAAGAAGGCACAAGCTTGGTGTTTTCACATCAATTGATTAACCGCGACAAACGCTTATCCATCATCCGATAAAATAAGCTTGAACTTGTATGTTAACAGGACGTATTCCATGTTTCATGTTACTGTGGAGTCATAACGTTCCAAGTGGCGATTACATCAATAAACAACTCTTGCCCTTCTTCACCGGTCCATAACTTGTTTACAAAGCTATTGTGTTCCACAGATTAAGCAGAATACCAGTGACTGTCTTTATTCCGGTTGGAACAATGTCACTATTGCATGCAAGCTAGTATCTATGCCAATGCTGTTATACAAGCTAGGTGTTCCCACGGATTAAAGCGGGGTAATACAGACTGTCCCAAAAAAAAAATCATACAATGAAAGATGTAATGTTTTGGCCAAAAATTTAAGTTCATCTCAACTGGAGTTTATTGATTCTGTTTTAGGAGTGTTCCAGCTTTCATGGGATTTTATTGGTGTAATTTAGGGGTGTTGGCACGCACTTCATAACAAAACGCAATTGTAACAACATTATTACCAACTGCGTTAAGCTCTCTTGTGACAGAAGAAAAAAGGGACAAATTCGACGAAGTCAAACAAAATTAAAAAGTTGATGAATTTTTAACGATTTCCATTTAAAAGTTACTCCCCACGAAGTTGTTACGAACTGTTAAGCTCTTTTGACAAAACAAAAGGGACAGCTTCGACGCACTTTGTAACAAAATCCGAAATCTTTACAGATGCCATTAAAGAACCATAACTCGCACGCATCAACTCGCCAAATACCAACTCGTCATAGCAAATCGCCCCATACTAATTCGTTCCAGAGTCACTCATCCATATTCAACTCGTCATAAACCCCCTCCCATTAACAACTCGCGCCAATATTAACTCACTCATATCGATCGGACCCCATATTCAACTCGCCAATCATAATTCGCCCATATCAACTCTACCAAATAAAATAGCCCGATTACAACTATGCTACGTATTACTAAAATTCGCACATTACGAAATGGCCTCGTATGAAATCGTCTCATGCTCATTTTTTTTTCACTCGCTATTATAAACTCGCCCAGATCAAAACGCACGATTTAACTATCCCCATTTCAATCGGCTCATATCAAATCGCCGATTCCAACTCGTCCAATTATGAACACGCCCAATATCGAATCGCCTCTTACCTTTTTAATAACGTTCCCATAATGAACTCGCTCATTATTAACTTCACCACATGGCAACTCACCCCAGGCCATTTGGCCACAATATCACTTCGCCACTTTTCAGCCCACTATATATTTCAAATATTTAAAATATCTTCCAAGACGATAAACTTCAGCAACACACGTTGTTACGAATTAGTTACAAAGTTTATTAAGCTACTACTGCTGCTCTGTGCGGCAGTACCAAGCAAACACACTGTAAACAAAAATCGAGAGAAGATAAAATATATGGAATCTTGACAAAAACCTTATGATTTAGAACTATGTTCGTCCTAAATTAATTCAGTCACAACTTCAAATAATTTGAATATCTCACCAATGACCATATACTCAGAACACGCTTTGTCTACCATGACCATTATATTAACCACGCTTTGTAACAAAAACGTACAAAGTGCATTAATTTCGTTTAAGGGGCAACTTAAACGTTACTCGTAAACAAAATGTTACAAAGCTGCTGAGCTGATGTCTATATGGCAAGTATGAGAATGTAACGTCAAAAACTGTACCGACATTACATGACCAATTGTCCCATTAATAAAATCGCCCCATTTCAACTGCCCCCAAATCAAATCGCCCAGCCATATTTACTAACTAAACAAAAATCCCGTGACGATATAACTTTACAACTCACTTTGTAACAAACGGTTACAAAGTTACCTAAAAGTTAAAAAGAGAGAATTTTTATAAAAAAGTGCATTTAGCTGCCTGTGCTCGATATGGCTTCAAGGGATAACTCAACAAACTAAAACAAATGAAAAGTTATTTTAAAAAAATGGTCATTTAAAGTGGAGATATTTGTTAACATGTAATATAACATATGTTTCTACAACGAACTCCGGATGATGAATATGAAATATTATGGCACCATGGGTAACTATGTACTTTCCCAAAATTGTTTCGATGTTATACTTTATGTCACCCTACTATATTATTATTTTACATGGCACTGCCTGGGTGGTGGGGGCACCTGGGACCAATTCTAATTAACGACAAAAAAAATACGCCCATGAAAATTAATCTTTTTTGCAGCAGTGCAAGCGCAAAGACAGAAACTTACAAAAATAAAATATAAACAACTATATTGAAACGTTTAAAAAAAAAACTCGGGACGGACAAAAGACAAAATCGGTCCCCTTTGGTAACAGCAATTGTTATAAAGTGCGTTGAATTTGTAACACAATAGAAAAGGTTTTAAAAATCTTGAATCTTGAAAAATCTTGCGATTTGAACAGGACATATTAGGCAGACTTCTTTAACTAAACCCATACAACCATGCCAACTCGTCCCTTAACACTTCACTGCATAAGGGTTTCCACTTCCGTTAGTACATAAGAGGTGTCCTACAGGCCATGATTATTAAAAACCCCCTTTTTTGTAGATGAAATCCACCACACGTAGGCTTCAAAGACATACACAATAAGGACATACAAAGTGAAACAAGTGGTGCAGTAAGAAAGCTAGGGGCAATTCCGTTAATGAATAATGTCGGGCTTCCAAGGGACCCATGTTTATTAAAACAAAAAACGACACGATGGATTTGATTTTTGGCCATCAATTGAAGCGCAACTATAAAAAGATAGACAAATACAAAGCAAATAAACAAAATATAATACAGGGTTAAAATACGCTAACCGAAAAGAAGAAAATTGGCCCCTAGCAGACCATCACGCATTAAGTGTTAACTCAGCCAACTTTTCAACTTAGAACTACTTCAAATATCCTCCCATGGCGATATACCTCAAAAACCCACATTGTAACAAAATTGTTACAAAGTGCGTTATCCCCTTTTTAGGGACAATTTCAACCCACTTGTACAAAATTGTACAAGTGCGGTATTCCCCCTTTTAAAGTACATTGGAGAGATCATCCCTTACATACCTAAAGGAAAATGACTAGCAGCCTGACGATCACCCCAAAAAGGGAGGTAGCGTTGTTTGTGGTGTTAGATCTAGGAGTACTAATCTTTCCCTGTAAACACAAGGCAGCGGTTCGCTCCATGATTTTTGAAAAGTGGCAAAATGGCACTTAGGGTTTTAAGGGATATGGCGGTAAGGGATAACTTCAACACCCTAACAAATTTAACGCACTTCGTAACGATTTTGTTACAAGGTGGGTTGAAGTTGTACCTTTAAAAAAAATTAACGCACTTTGTAACAATTTTGTTACAAAGTGGTTTGCCGAGGTATATCGTCATATTAAAATTATTTTTAAAGTTGTAAAGTGGGTTGAGTTAACACTTAGGGGTAATTTTTTTTTTGGTTTGCTTTTTGGTTCGCGTATTTTAAGGCTGCAATATATTTAGTTTATTTTTTGTATTTGTCTATCTTTTAGTTGCTTTGCATTGCCGCAAAAATGATCAATCCATAGAATCGTTTTTGCGTTAATTAGCATGGGTCCCTAGAAGCCACCCGAAAGTGCCATTGACAAAAAATGGAAAAAAAAAAATAATAATTTAAGTTATTGTGATTCTGATTTTCATAATGCATACACCGAGTGACATACACAAGTAAATGAGCAAATAGAAAATTTCTTGAAAAATATAGCACAATATTTTATATTTATTCATCATATCGTAGTTCACAGTTAAAACATATGGTAAATTACATGTTACCAAACAAGTAACCCTAAAAAGAAATATGAAATGTCAAGATACGATACTTTTCTATTTTGTTAGTGTGTTCAAGTTATCCCGTACTGCCATATAGCACAGCAGCAGCTTAACGCACTTTGTAACAATTTTGTTACATAGTGGGTTAAAGCTGTCCCTTTTAATTTTTTTAACACATTTTGTAACAATTTTCCTACAAATTGGGTTGCTGAGGTACATCGGCATGGGAAGATATTTAAAGTATTTTTAAGTTGTAAATTGGGTTGAGTTAACACTTAACTTAAGGGGGTCCTGGCTAGGGGCCCATTTTGGTTTGTTTTTGCGTTAATTAGCATGGGTCTAGGAGCCCCCGGAAATGCCCATGACAAAAAATGGAAAACAAACAAACAAACTTATAGAGTTACTCTGATTCTGATTTTTATAATGCATACACCTAGTTACATAAACGAAGTAAATAAAAAAATCTTGGAAAGTAAAGCACCATATTTTATATTCATCACATTGCAGTTCACTGTAGAAACCTATGGTAAATAATATTTTTATTATTTTTATCATATTCAATTATTTTTAAACACTTTTCTATTTTGTTAGCGTGTTGAAGTTATCCCTTACTGCCATATAGAAAGCTTAAAGTACTTTGTAACAATTTTGTTACATAGTGGGTTGCTAAAGTTATATCGTAATGGGCAGATATTAAGTACTTTTAATTTGTACAGTGGTCTGAAATAATGTAGGGGGATTTGATATGAGGTATATTGAAATGGGGCTCGCTAAGAATGGGCGAGTTGGTTAGTGGATACGAGTTCTCCTCTACTGCCGTATTGAGCAGCAGTATGAGCTCAACCACCTTATAACAATTTTATTACAAAGTGGGTTGCTGAAATCATGCTGTCATTGGAGGTTATTAAAACTTAGTGTACTAAAGTTATATTTTACTGCCATAAAGAGCACTTTGTAACGCACTTTGTAACAATTTTGAGTTGGTTGAAGTTGTCCCATTTAAATTTTTTAAAGCACTTTGTAACATTTTTGTTACAAAGTGGGTTGGTGAAGAATATCGTCATGGGAAGATATTTATACCTGTTTTAACTTGTAAAGTGGGCTGTGTTAACAATTAACTGCATAAGGGTCCTCCTAAGGGCCCATTTTTTTGTGTTTCGGGCCGCGTATTTTAACGCTGCAATATTTCGATTACTTAGCATATTGTTTCGTATTTGTCTATATTATTTGGGCTTGCATTGAGGCAAACATTCAAATCCATCGCGTTGTTTTTACCTTAATTACCGTGGATCCATGACAAAAATAAAAAAGAGAGTTACTGTGATTCTGATTTTCAGAATATATTGCAGCTTTAAAATACACGGACCGAGAGCAAAAAAAATTTAAAAAAATGGACCCCCTTATGCAGGTAAGTGTTAACTCAACCCAATTTAAAAAAAAAATTAAATATCTTCCCATGGCGATGTACCTCAGCAACCCAATTTGTAACAAAATTGTTACAAAGTGCGTTAAAAAAATTAAAAGGGACAGCTTTAACCCACTATGTAACAAAATTGTTACAAAGTGCGTTAAGCTGCTGCTGTTCTATATGGCAGCAATGCAAGCGCAACTAAAACCTAGACAAATACCAAAAAATAACAAAATATATCGCAACCCAAAATATAACTCAACCCAATTTACAACTTAAAATTACTTTAAATATCTTCACATGATGATGTACCTCAGCAACCCACCACTTTGTAACAAAATTGTTACAAAGTGCTGCTGCTCTATATGGCAGTAACTGCACTAAGTAATACAATACAGAAGTTTATAAAAAAATCTTGAATTTTGAAAAACTTTACGATTTAGGACAATTCTCGTCAGATTGCTTCAACCTAACCCATACCAACTTTCCCCGCCTTAATTCAGCCCACTTTATAAATTAAAATGTTTTAAATAACTTCCAATGACAGTATAATTTCAGCAACCCACTTTGTAATAAAATTGCTATAAAGTGGTTAAGCTCATACTGCTGCTCTATATGGCAGTAAGAGAGAACTCCAACACACCAGCAAAATCGCCCATTACCAACTCGTCCAATTATTAGCGATCCTCATTTCAACCTACCTCATATCAAATCATCTACCTTATTTCAAACCACTTTACAAATTAAAAATACACAATAATCTGCCCATGATGATTAACTTTAACAACCCACTACGTAACAAAATTGTTACAAAGTCGTTATTTTTAAAGGGACAAGTTCAACCCACTTTGTAACAAAATTGTTACAAAGGCAACTTTGTAACAAAATTGTTACAAAGTGCCTTAAGCTGCTGCTGCTCTATATCCCTTAAGAGGTAAAAAACACCCATATGAAAATACCACAAAAATGAAGATGGCGGTATTGTGTTGTTAAATCTACGATCACTTAACCTTACACACAAGGCACGGTTTGCCTCGGTTTTTTTTAAAGTGCCAAAAATATGGCATGTACGGATTTAAGGGATATAGAGCAGCAGCAACTTGAAGGGGCATTTCGTGACCCACAGCCTCGTCCCCCAGACTTACCTCAAAAAGTTGAGATTTTCATATCATCTGAACCGTTAACATTAGTAATCCATGTGTGCCAAATCTTCCGTAAACGGTCAGAAATTATAGCGCTGTGGCCTATGGGGCCGTAGGAAACGAGCATTTGCTCATAACACAAAACCGCAAAGTGGGGATCAGCTAAAAAGTCGTGAATAAGCTTTTCTCAAGGATATCTAGTGAACAATGAATAAAACAAAAGGGGCTTTATAACAACTTTACAAAATGGGTTGCTTAAGTTATATAGATAGAGCGATCGAAGTGAGCATGGACGATTTGATACGAGGCTAGATTATAATGGAAGAGTTGATATTGGCAAATTAATAATGGGGCGAGTTGGTATGGGTGAGTTGTTATAGCGAGTTGATAGGGGCAAGTTAATACTGGGACGAATTAATATGGGCCGATTTGCTGTGACGAGTGTGGTAGTGGCGAGTTAATATGGGTCGAGTTAGTGGGTTTCTTTAATGTAGAGCTTTGAAGATTTCTGTCATCAAATTTGATTTTGTTAGCAATGTCGCCCGAAGTTTGTCCCCCTTTTTGTTTCTGGTCACAAGAGTGCTTACGCAGTTGGGTAACATTTTTTACGTGGGAGTAATGTTCTTAAATAGAAGATCTTTGAAATTTCATCACTTTTCAATTTTGTTACAAAGTGCGTCCTAAGTTGCCCTTTTTTGTTTTTGTCCGAGATGGCTTAACGCAGTTCATAACAATTTTGTTACAAAGTGCGTTTTTGTTATGAAGTGCGTGCCAACAAGGGTCTGGTTCAGGAGTTATGGCTAATTATCTGCGACAGTTGAAAAACTTGTTGGGCCAGTTTAGGCTATCCTGATAGCAACAAAGTTGCCATTGAAAATCACCTCCAAGACATTCTTTATTGAAAATTAAAATAAAAAGTAGGTATAAAGTGCTGCTTCTTGTAATATAACATAATCTATAACTTTATAATTGCTAATAAATAGGCCTACATGTAGCATTGGGAAATTCAATTCCAAAGAGTCTTGTTGTCTTAGCTTTACTCCAGGTTTCAGCAGAAGGTAGAACCATAAAAACACCCTTATTGAAAGTAACCTGAGACCTTTCAACAAAACCATCCTTTCCTTTATTTCTCTTGGTTGAACACTGCTTTCTTCATCATATTCCTCCCTGGCATCTTGGAGGCAGTGGGGAATAGGGGAAGGGTAAATTGTCCCTCCACATTAGAGCATTGCCCCACACATTTGTCCCTCTACAGACTTGTAGACTGTTTCATTAGTTTCAGCAGTCAAATTCCCCAAATTTCCATGCATTTCATGATTATTGTCCACCTCAGAGTGAGTCCCTCATTTCACCCACAACATAATAGTTTCTGGTGCTTTCACTGAAAAATAATATATTGATTAGTTCAGTGCATGATGTTACATTCACTCTGATCTGTACAAATATTCCTTTGTTTGAAAATGGTTTAATCTCACAATGATGCCACACACCTTATACCTTTAGTTTCTTGAACCTTCAGGTGCAACTGGCCCAAGTGGTATTTTGTCCTTTGTGTTCAACTGACAATATCTCCGCTTAGGGTCCATCAAATTTGATGGCATAAAGCGAGGATTTAGCTTAGGATCTTGTCTAACAAATAAGGTCAAATAGTTGGCCAAAATGCACAGTTTTATATTTTTTATAATTTTTAGTTTTGATTGTATAGTTTTTAATGGGACATTCTGACACGGACTGAGACTTTTAGCTTGTTTGTAAATAATATATGGTGCAAGAGATGAAGAGAATTCCCCAAAATGCGCAATTTTAGACATGGGTCAAGTTTTTCATGGTTGAGATCTTCTATATTGCACACATAGGTAGTTTCCATGCAAAGATGTAAGCTGAGTAATGCAGATGATGAATTTATGTGGAGATCCAATTGGACTGTATTCGGTTATGTCTATGCAGATATGCTGTAATGACGCTTTAAGATGGGAAACCAGTTTGTGAATATAAGGAGAGATTGTGGAAATTATGTGCTTATTCAATCGTTTTAATTTACCCGTTACCTGTTGTCTGGGAATTAGTTTTCTTCGTTGTGACCACAATGTTTTCCATTGATTCGGAACGGTTGAGGTTGGGTTTGGTTCTTTTTTCTCGCACCAACTGCAGGATATTGTGAATGCTATGCTTCCTTAAAAGACTCCCGGTATCTATCGTTAGTGATGCCATATAGAATGAGTTCTGGCACAGTTATGTACGTCAAGAAGTCGGCAATGTAGAGCGCCGTCTCGAGTTTGAGCTTGCGTAATAAGGAAATTTTAATCGAGCTGATATCATAATAGCGAACGATGCACACTGAAACGGTGCCCAAACATAAAAAAGAAAATTACACATTTTTATTCATTTCGAATGTAATTGCTTTCTAGTTTTTGCTCGCAGTAGAAAACCCGGATTTAAGTTTGTGAGTATCCGGGGCTACAGCCCGAGATCTTTTTCGGCAAATCGATTGTATGATGAAGAAAACATCTGCGAAGTTGACAATTATTGCTACGAAAAGAGGAATTGTCTGAATGCCATGCGCAAAACGATCACCTCACCCAAGCAATCAGTGACAATGCGAAGCCAAAAACAATCAGGTATATATGGGTATTCGTTTTCAGGCCATAGTAATGCATATATTCTGAAAATCCCAGTACAACGGGTATCAGATACATGCAAAAACATAAGGCTAATGATCCATCCTAGGATCACTGATCTAACAGAACAAGCTTTTCCACCAAATTTACCGTGGTGTTGATACGGACGACAGATTGCATCAATATAATTCAATCGTTACCATCGTGATAAGATAAATAGGAAGGAATAACATGTATTCATGAATGTAATATTATAGCGCCAACTTGACCGATGGATACTGATCACGGATATTCGGGGATACGAGTGGCGTCCGATTTTGTCAAACACCGATCGCGAAGTGATAAAGCACGTATCAGCTAATTGCTAAATGACCCAGATCACATTTGTCACGTTTTCTCACATTCGGTGGTAGCGTATCATGACGAAAGAAATGCCCATTTCCTAGCAACCTCCGGAAAGATGCTGATTCACGACGGTGCTGATATTCGGTTCGGTTTCCGTGTACAAAAGCTTTGGTACCAAGATATGTCGCTTCAATCCTCGGTATGCCCACCCATCCACAGTCAAGTTCCACAGCAAGTTATCCATGGTTAACTGCTGATAGTATCATTGAATCAGTGATTTTTCTCATACGGATTAAACACCTGTGACGTAAACACCCCAGAATAACAGTTCTTCGAATGCCCACACCTTAATCATCAGCTCATGTAACCCACGGTCCTGCTCATATCCATTATAATATTCAGGCACGTTCCAATCCATTTGATGTATTGCCCTCAGTCCTGTACTCATTTGTCCAAGTTTTGTATATTTACACTTGATGCATCTAATATTATTCACGAAATCTCCCTTTAAAAAAGCCAACATCATCGGTTTTACTTCCGTAAAGAGATACCTCACAGCAAAACTCCTTCAACAGCACGCATCCTTTGAATATAGCTTCTATTTTTATAACTAGATTACAACTAGCGATTAGTTTTCAATGAATTCTTCACTAATTACTCTAAGACACGTCTTCTTGTTTTCAGTTAATTAAACTGGTTCTAAAAACTTGACAAGTGTTATCCATCATGCCATTAAAGATATATAGCTGGAATTTGTTCTTCAATCAGGTCCCACAGCACTCTCATATAGTCGTACTGCAGCTCTTGCATATGATTAATTTTACTCGCACAATCTATTTACTTCACATTATCAATTTCAGATTGCGAGTTTTGATGATAAATTAACATATGAATCTTGGAATAATCAGTCCCTTCAGATGCTTTTGTGTTGATGTTTTGGTGTTATGAGTAGAAGCTTCCTCCACCTTTCATCACCCTTGTGGTGGTTATCATGATACCTAAGAGAATGATCGTCGTCAACAAGGTTAGGTACGTGAACAGTGATGATGTCTTTTTGCAGAAATTTTAGATTCTTCAGTTTGTTTCAAAAATATAAAAAAAATAAAAAGTTTTTTGATTTATTTATGAAAGTCCTTTTTGTAATTCAGAATTTATTTAATAACTTTGCGGTTTGCGTATTGGTGTTTGGCCATTTGAAACTTTTGTCCTGATTACCATTTTTTTGTTAAGACAGGCTGGAGAAGCGATGTTAAATCATATTAAAGTTGATTATTGTAATACTTTCTTCTCTAACCTATATATTTCATGGTCCACTGCAGAACGGAATCTCTTCACCATTGGCCTTTCATTCTGTTCCTAGCTATTCTCTGCCTTACAACGTCACAAATCCGCCACAATGTGCTGTTAGCCCATTCTTCCATCTTCTGTTTTGCTGCTCCCTCTGCGTCTGGTGGTGATTCCTGTGGGTGTCCAATTTATTATTTTATTGCTCATCTGCTGTTATTATAGTGTGTTAGCCAGGCATGTTGTCGGTACCACGGGGGGGCAAAGAGGCATTTATACCAGGACTAACTCATACTATGACATACACAAAAATGTATGAATGGCCATTCTGTAGGGGTAGCTTAAGTGAGCTAAGGGGCTCGCAAGAGATTAACAGTCAAATTGAAAAGTGATCAATGTTGGTTGATTACAATACCAAATTGGTTCCTGATGATCACAATGATTAAAAAATGATAGTTTGTACTATCTCCGACTTACCCCTATGGAGTTATAAGCTGAAAACCGTTATTATAGGTCAAAAAGTAAATTTAGCTCTAACGGGTCAAATAGTTAAAAATGCTCATTTCAATGGAAGGGTCTCATATTGTTGTAATGTTCTCACAATTAAATAAGGGAATAGTTTCGACCATCTGCAATGTGAAATTAACAAGTTACGCACCTCAATTATACTACCCCTATACCCCCTAGTAGGGCTGGGGGTTATATTTTGGTGTAACTTGTACTATATATGCTACATTGTCCAACTATACCTTATTTTACTGTAATTAACTTACAAATAATATTATACCATTTCCACTGAAATTTAAGCGTTTTCTAGTACTTGACCCCTGTAGAAGCTAAATTTTAACTTTGACCTACTATTAACGGTTTTCGGCTTATAACTCCATAGGGGTAGTCGGAGATTAGTACAAACTATACATTTTTTTAATCCTTGTGATCATACGAACAAATTGGTATGTATTTCAACAACATTGGACCACTTTTCAAAAATGTTGACCCCTGTATAATCTCTTGTGAGCCTCGAGCTCGCTTCAGCTACCCCTAAGAATAGCCATCATACCATTTTTGTGTACGTCATAGTGTTAGGCAACCTGGTATCATTGCCTCTTTGTCCCCCCCAGGTGATACAATACAGGCTAACTTTTGACGGCTTGGCTCATCCACTATTATAACCTCCGAGCTAAATGCCACCATCCAATCCTGAATTTCCCTGGAGTTATGACTTAGAATGAGTATATCATCTACAAAGCAAGAACGGGTCACCTGATCTCTATACCACAATCCCTCAGCCACTCCAGTCACATCTTATTCTTAAAAAACTTTTTCGAGAGCTGGCGTAATCTTTAATAGCTTGTGGGCATTCTGGGTCTCCTTGCACAATGCTTCCAAGCCATACTGGTTGATTGCAGAAGATTGTGGTGGTGGAAGAAAAGCTAAAATGGAGCGAGTTTAAAGAGAAGAACCTCCAATTTTTAAAAAAAAAACTGCATGTGAAGGTATATTATTACGAAGGGAGGTGCTGATAGGGTCTATCCTTGAAATCACTTGCACTCTGGTTATTTTTTTAATGCAAGAGAAAGGACAATTTGAAGAGAGATTGAAAATGTATGAGGTTTGTAAGTGAATGAGGCAATTTGCCTGGCGCCAACCAGGGTTTTGTCTTCAAAACCAGTGTTGCAGCAGTTTTGGCAATCAAATGATTTATTGTGGTGACTTTTTGCCCTGTCAAAGAGTGCTGTCAATGCTGAACGCAGTCATGCTCTATCAGCAGTAAAGGAAAATATCGGCAAATACTTGGTACAGTCGGATGGAGACATTTGGCAAGTCTTGAAGACCATGACCGTCAACGTCAAAACCCCTATATCTCAGTAGTTTCGCATCTTTTCGCTGAGACTATCTAAAGGTAATCCTATCTTTAATAGGAGGCAGTTGATGCAAGTACGGAGTAGCATGATAGTTTTAAAAATGTGCGAATGGGTGAGAATACAAGAAATTATATGACAGACTGGAACAAAGAGAGATGTAACATGTAGTGAGAGGGACATCTGGGAATCAAAATTGCGCACATTGTTAGAGGATGGATTACTTTCCCTGATAATTAACACCACATCTCAGGTGACATCCTTTTTAGGGTGAGAAGATGCAGCAACAAGAAATTCTGTCCTCGTCATTATTGATTTTCAGCCGTTTGTGTTTTTGGTCGTTCTGAAATAGGGCCACAGGATTACTTTTGGTATACTTTGGGTAATGTGGTGTCCTTTCTGGTGTATGTGGTCAAATTGTTAATCCTAAACATAATTGCCCGCTTTTTCCACACATTTTGCACACATTTTCAAATACTTGCATGTTAATGGTTTTCCACATGTGGTGACCACGTGGTGAACTGGTTGACCTCATGTGATCTTTGTGACCCCAAAATGGGAATAATTTATGAACTTGCTTGGTGCAGGGCCGCCGCTAGACATTTTGTCATGGGGGGTGTAAGTGAAGAATGTTATTGCTGCAGTAAGAGTCCCTGGAAGCGTAATTGTGTGAGTGGGGGTTGATTGGTTGTTGTTGTGTGTTTTTTGGTTGGGTTAGCGAATAAAAATAATACAACTCCCGGCGCACGGTTCGGGCCACTGTAAGGGCCGTTGAAAATGGTCTAAGTAGATGCTCTTCCAGACCATATTTTCTTGTCTTTTGAACTAGCACACCGCAAGTGCCTTGACACAAACCGGGCGCAAACCGAAAGCCCCTGAATGGGTGGGGTACCGGGGCCCTTTATGGCCTCGCGAGTTGCAGGGGCAGAGCCCCTGCCGGTCCAGGGGGCGAGCCCCGGAAGCTCTTGGATTTTTAGCTTATTACAGAACCTTCAAATGATCACTTTTGAGGGGTAAAAAGTAACCAATTCAAAGTCAAGACCGAGTAAAGACTGGTTTTTTCCTAACTTGCTTGCTGAGACGGGATATACATGTAGCGAGTTATAAGCTTGTACTGCCAAGAAATGGCCATTAGCGAGCGCCAATGTTTTTTTAATGTGTGTGGGTGTCAGGAGCAGAGTCCTTCTGGGGTCCAGGGGGCGAAGCCCCGAATCGCTTGGATTTCAGCTATTCATGAACCTTCAAGATACCACTTTTTGAGGGGTAAATGGTACCAATTGCAAAGAAAGACTGGGTTTCTACTTTTGCTCACTGATACGCAGTACACGCTTGTACCGGCCCGAAGGGAACTATACACATTATTAGCTTGCGCCAATGTCTTTAACGGATGCGGTGCTTGAGGCAGAGCCCCCTGCCCGAGTCCAGTGGGCGGAGCCCCCGAAGCTCTTGGTATTTTAGCTTATTCGAAAGGTAATTTTTGAAGGGTTAAGTATAGTAATAATTCAATTTCAGCCAGTTGACCTATAAGTTTATGGTGCTGGGGCTAGGAATCGAGCCCTACCAATTTTTTTCTTGATCCCATCACTCCCCGACTGAAAATTCCCCTTATACTGGTAGACCAACCTGGGGAATGGCCCATGACCCCCCTCATTGTTTTCTCAAATTTATTTTTACACATTTTTGATCACAAGAATTGTTGGCATCATTAACCATTCATGTTCCCGTTGTTAGGCTTGGAACAAACTAATTGGCTATTTGGGGCTTGAGGGGAAGCCAAATATTTGTGATTATTTGGATTTATGTAAGTCTGGAGTTAAATCTTATGCGTTCTGATGACGTTCTCCTTTTGTTTCAGTCTTACTTCCCCTTTCTCTCTTTCTTTTCTCTTCTCTTTTCCCTCTTTCTTTGCTCTATTCTCTTTTCCTTCTCTCTCTCTCTTCCCTTTTTCTTCTTGCTCTCTTTTTAGGATCGCTGGTGGGGGGGGGGTGTTCCACCCCCCCATACCCCCCCCCCCCCCCCCATGGCGACGGGACTGGCTTGGTGTATCCACATATGTCGATAGATTTTCATAACACTTGGGATACAATGGTCCTTGAGTAGTGCCCCACATGTTGTGGTGCCTCATGTGACCTTGGTACCTATGCGACCTTTTGTCCCCATTCACAAACCGCACAAAGACAACGGCAGACGACACATGTTTCGTGATGTTTTGTACTTGGTAACACGACATGCCGTGTTGTATAATACCCACGATCATCAAAACGCCATGTGTCCAAAAACCAAGTTTCTGTCCGCGTGCTACAAGAAAAACAAAACGATTTTTTAAGTTAGGACACTCATCATTTGTGGGACCTGAATTCATGGGGTTTTGCTTTTTTGAAAAGCTAATAAACAATGCTTCTAAATATGTATAAATAATTTGAATAACTGTCTAACTAAATACACTTAAATTAGGGCGCTTTTAGGATAACGTTTGTCTTTTTGACACTTTGTATGATTGAAACTAATGTACAATGCACATTTATCTATCATTCATATATAGTAATACGATATCTAAAATTGCTTGATAATCCTACCCAGTGGCAGTGTATATAAGATTAACGCAACGTACCGACAATGGAACCCTTTGGCTAGACCACAATCCATCTCCAGTGGGGTCAAGAAAAGATCACACACACATTACTAGTTCTACCAGACATAAATTTTATCGTTCTTCACATCCTGCCTTTTCAATTAGCTTACCGGGGGACCAAAACGAATATAATACCAACTTTAAGTGAATGCTTCCTTCCTTCCTTCATTCATTAATTATTCTCCATTCATTTCACTTCATTCTGCAGAGCCCTAATTCATCATAAACCGGGTAGCATGCCAGTTGTTTTTCGAAGGCTAACACACACACACAACACACACCACATAAACATCCCACAAACACACCACGCCACAACCACACCCACCCACCCGCACACACAACAACTATCCGAAATTAGGTTGTGCGGTACTTTTCAGCCCCCCCTTTCACATTTGTTTCTTAAGCAAATTCAGGTTTGTAAACTGCATATGAACTGACATTGGATTTAAACAGTGAATCACCCCATGGAAAATCCACGTCGTCCATATTACCTCAACAGTAAATTAATACTTATGCGACACTCAATTCTGATCGGCCAGGATGTTACTTATCATAATGCTTGACTGAATGGTTCGCGATGTCTGCTAGCTTGTTCGTGTGTGCTTATTTGCCTGTCCTTCCTCGTCCCCCTCTTCCTCTCTCCTTTTTTCTTTTCTTACTTACGGTCTATTTTAACCTCTCTTCTCTGCTTCTACTTCTTTCTTCTATTCCTCTTTCTTGTCTGATTTTTTATGCTGTTTATAGTTTTATTCGATTTTATATGGGTTTTTTTGTAGCCTTGGGGAGGTGTGTCCCTTAAGTCTCCTTAAGCTCTCTCCCCTCTCCACGGCCTCTTCAATCTCTCTCCCCACTCTCTCTCCCCCTTTCTCTCTACCCTCTCCTCTCTGCTATCTGTCACTCTCTCCTCTCTTTTAGAGGAAAATCTGTTTTTTATTTTAAATCACCTCGGCGACATTTTACCCATATGATGTGAATACCTCATTAACTCACTCAAACTTTATCCAATGTAAAACTGGTGAAGTACATCAGATTATTTTATTATAGAAAGGTAAACCTTTATATTTTAAGGCCAATAAATACCTGAAACTGCCTAAAATAACCAGGTACGTAACTTTGTTTAAATTGAAAGCGATTATTGGACGAGTCAATATATCCGCACCAATGCATGCAAAGGGGTCCGAGTGGATTGTTGATATTGTTACTTGTGTTATGTTATGCGTGTGTGTGCGTGTGTCTGTGGGTGTTCAGAGTTAAAGGGACACAATTTAATTCAAGCAAACTACAAAATTCCTTACAGAATGTAGCTCAAATGTAATAGCTTTTGGACTTGCATTGAGCGCACTACACGCTTAGGCTCCAGTTTCAAGTTGAAGTTAGTTGGTCATTTCCAACCTTTTCCTTCATTTTCAGGCAAATTATTATGTTTAATGGTACATACATACATAATGCATGCATACAGACAGAACAGACAGACGGACGGAAGGACCGCACGAACGGACGGACAGACAGACAGACAGACGTACATACATACATACACACAAACAATACATACATACACACATACATACGTACGTACATACAACCATATACATACACACTACATACATATATACACACATACGTACGCAACATACATACATATATACATACACACACAAACCGTTACACACATACACACTTACAACACAACACACATATACACATACATACTACACACGCACAATAATACATACCTACTACTACCCCATACCAACATCAATCATACATACCCATACATACATACACCTATAGATGAACATTACATCATACCTACTACATACATACATACCATACATACATACCTACATTCATACACACACATACATACATACATTGCCATTTAATCAAACACTCGGATCCTGTTGTATTACAAAATTCTGATTTATACACAAAAAACTGTTTTAGGCTTTTTTCAGGTGATGTTATCTACCACATGTAACACAGCAATACAACATGCGGAAATCTCAGTTTTGGACAAATATGGAGGGGAGGTCTATATGCAATGTTCCAGTGTTTCCTTTACAAAGTGTTCATTACTGATATTATCATGCAATGATAATGAACTTTCGGGAAAAAACTGAAAGGGAAAAAACGAAAAAAACGTTAAATCCAGTAAAAAATCCCCAATATCACGGCTGAAAAATAACTGAAAAAAGTATGCAAATATTGTGACAATATAAAGGTTCGGCCATAGAAACAAGTTCTAAATTTTAATCTGCATTTTTGAGTTTAATAAATTTAATGGATTTAAAAAAGAAAAAAATAAAAAACTTAATTATTAAAAAAAAATAAAAAGATAATAAAATATTTTTTACAAATATAATAGACACTAAGCAAGTTATCTTGAATTTTCGAAGATTACATTGGCGGCAGAATTGTTGTTATACACCCACTTCTTTATTGATTATATCCTATGTCAAGCATACCAAGCATTAATTAAAACTTATCGGAGCAGAAGAGATACGTGTACTATATCATGGTCTGAAGCTCGAAATAGTTAGGTGTATACCAATGTCTTATAAAATATGGATAAGACGTACCATGTGCTGATAAAAAAGCTGATATAAGACCTTGGTGACCGAAATAAAAACTCTCTGATTGGCTCATTCGAAGTCTTCGTAGGCAGGCGAGGCAATCTGGTTAGTATAATTGGCCGGTATAATGCAGGAACCACACAGAGCATGAAGCCCTTGCCGGATGCGATGCAACGATCGCTCTTCTAAGGTTACCTGTTAACGAGAAGCAGCTAATTATCAGACCAAATTGCGTGTGTTATCTACCGAAGATAGCGCTCAACTTCAGCGTACACTTCACATGTCACCAAGCTTTGTCACCGCGCCGATTCTGCTGCAGGACTCTACAAACCAACCATTTGGCTGTACCTGTTCCAGTGTTATGCTGTCGGGTTTCCTTGACGTCGGACAGTTCCTCAATTTTTACATTTGTTCGTTGTCAACGAAACCTGCCTGTTTAGCACGATGACATCTTTCGAAGACTCGCCAGTGGAAGAGTTCACCATCGGGTAGAGTGCGAAAAAAACGTCTACCTCGGACGCAATATAAACTTGAGGAACATCAAGTGAAAGGATCGTGAACTGATGTGCAAGGTTTTAATGTTACACTATCGGTACGGTACAGAATCTATTTTTAAGGTTAAACAGTTTAAAACAGTCATGTATAAAGAACAAATCCAATTTTTATATCTGGAAAAATGTTCATTTAGATATCTGTTATTGCAGATTCTTCAAGATCATTTGCTATTCATAGGTGCGACAGATTTCTAGCGTATGCATGTAAATGTTTGGCGCTTCATTTTGTTCTATTTTCTTTGGTTGGGTTTTAAACAACCGTTGATGGTCAAATTAAGCAGTTCTTGTTACACGTATACGAAAACGTCATCTCCTTTTTCTAAATTTCTTCGATCATTATTGCTTATTGTTTATTGACACGGCAATTTTGCAATTTTTCGGTTTTAATATCAAAAGTCAGTGTCCTCTAAAATACAAAGGACACCGTTTTTTTATTAAAAAACAGAGTTGGTATCTTTGTGCGTATCTGACATATTTCACATTGATTCCATGTTTAATAATTACGAAAACGCATATTGATTCAGACCAATTTCGATTTTGATGACCGCTTTTCGCACAGCCATGAGAGCTGAAAGCAAGAGGCAAGAAGAGATAGGAGGGAGCGCCACAGTCCTCTTTGGTAAGATGACATGCAAAGAAATATGAAACGAAGGTTAATTTGTTTTAAAAATAAACGATATGGTTTCTTATTGGTGTAGATATATCCATGCTCGAGCTGTCAAAGCAAGGTGGGTTCGGAGATTGAAGTTTCAGTTTTCCCAGAGGAATTTCCTATATTTTATAAATCTGCCAATGTTACAATTATCCGTTACATTTGAAAGATCCTGGATTTTGCTCGGCAAACAAATAACCCTAACCCATTTTGGTTTGACTGATGACGCTCCTTTTGCATAGTGTTAATTTCTAGATTCCTAACATTGCGTGTACTAAACTACTATCTACCGAAGATAGCGCTCCACTTCTGCGTACACTTCACATGTCACCAAGCTTTGTCACCACGCCGGTTTTGCTGCAGTACTTAACAAACCAACCATTTGACTGTACCTGTTCCAGTGTTATGCTGTCGGGTTTCCTTGACGTCGGACAGTTCCTCAATTTTTACATTTGTTCGTTGTCAACGAAACCTGCCTGTTTAGCACGATGACATCTTTCGAAGACTCGCCAGTGGAAGAGTTCACCATCGGGTAGAGTGCGAAAAAAACGTCTCCCTCGGACGCAATATAAACTTGAGGAACATCAAGTGAAAGGATCGTGAACTGATGTGCAAGGTTTTAATGTTACACTATCGGTACGGTACAGAATCTATTTTTAAGGTTAAACAGTTTCAAACAGTCATGTATAAAGAACAAATCCAATTTTTATATCTGGAAAAATGTTCATTTAGATATATGTTATTGCAGATTCTTCAAGATCATTTGCTATTCATAGGTGCGACAGATTTCTAGCGTATGCATGTAAATGTTTGGCGCTTCATTTTGTTCTATTTTCTTTGGTTGGGTTTTAAACAACCTTTGATGGTCAAATTAAGCAGTTCTTGTTACACGTATACGAAAACGTCATCTCCTTTTTCTAAATTTCTTCGATCATTATTGCTTATTGTTTATTGACACGGCAATTTTGCAATTTTTCGGTTTTAAAAAAAAAAAAAAAAAAAAAAATGTTACAATTATCCGTTACATTTGAAAGATCCTGGATTTTGCTCGGCAAACAAATAACCCTAACCCATTTTGGTTTGACTGATGACGCTCCTTTTGCATAGTGTTAATTTCTAGATTCCTAACATGCGTGTACTAAACTACTATCTACCGAAGATAGCGCTCCACTTCTGCGTACACTTCACATGTCACCAAGCTTTGTCACCACGCCGGTTTTGCTGCAGTACTTAACAAACCAACCATTTGGCTGTACCTGTTCCAGTGTTATGCTGTCGGGTTTCCTTGACGTCGGACAGTTCCTTTTTATATTTGTTCGTTGTCAACGAAACCTGCCTGTTTAGCACGATGACATCGTTCGAAGACTCGCCAGTGGAAGAGTCCTTATTCACCATCGGACGCAATGTAAACGTGCATTGATGATGATTGTAAAGTATAAGGACCGTGGACAGATTTGCCAGGTTTTAATCTTACATTAACGGTACGGTATGCAGGACCGGTTTTTAAGGTTAAACAGGCTAATATGTATATTCACCAAAAAGAACAAATCAAATGTTCATATCTGGAAAAAATGTTCACTTATATATCTGTTATTTAAGATTCTTCAACGTATGTAAAATGTTTGACGTTCATTTTGTTTCTTTGGTTTCTAAACAAGTTTTGAAGGTCATGGCAGTTCTCCTTACAGGTATTCAAAACGCCATCTCCTCATTGAATTCAAAGATTTTCTAGTTTTTACCCAACCAAATTGAGAATTGAATTTAGCTCCTTTTTTATTCAATTTCTTCGATCAGTGTTGCTTATTTTTTTTATTGACACTGCAATTTTTCGGTTTAATATCAGAAGTCAGTGTCCTCTAAAATACAAAGGACATCGTTGTTTTATTAAAAACCAAATTGGTATCTTTGCCCTTATCTGACATATTTCACATTGATTTCATATGTATATTAATTACGAGAATGCATATTGATTCAGGAACAATTTCGATGATGAACTCTTTTCTGGACAGCCATTCACCAAGCGTGGCAGTTGATGTTTCGTTTTGGTAAGATGTACATGCAACGAAATTTAAGTAATTTTCTTTAAAAAAATAAACGATATGGATTCTTATTGAATAATAATTGTATAAATTATCTCTATAAATAATGTGACAATTATGATAATGGTTACTTTTAATACCTCTCTTGTATAGATTTAGTAACAAGTTTAACATTCAAATTTAATTGAATATGCATGTTAACGTGGTGACGGCTGTAAAGAAACCATTTGGTTCCCTTCTTAAACGTCTCATAGCATGTTATTCTTAAGAACACAAAGATTGAAGAAGGGTATGTAACAATATAATTTGTAAAAGAGGTTACAAACAAGTGTATTGAAAAGTGGAAAATAAGTTGGATGTCTATTATCTAAGAATAATGGTCTATAAATTAAGGTGGTTTCAGCTTAGAATTATCCATAAAATGCTTTTCAAAAGAGGGAAAATTATAGATTTTGTGTACACATTAAAAACGCCAAGTCAACTATGCACCGACTAAAAAATGGGGTCAAAATTATGATCACATAAAGGGTCATTTCACACGTTTTTGACCACAAAAATGGTCAACATTTTGACCCCATTTTTAGTCGGTGCATAGTTGACTCAAAACGGGGTCAAAAATGACCCCCGTTCTTGAAAATATTTTTTAGGGTGTAGGATGGGACTATGATTAGTTTGCTTTGTACTTGTAATATTAAAATGTCCTTTTGGAATAACATTTCAAAGTGGGTTAAAAAGATACCACCAACATAAATATCATGTAGACAATTAATGATGTTAGTTTGGCATTAGAAATGGAAGCCGTAAACCATGTCGTTTGTAAACAGCAAGATATTTTAAACAAATCAGGTTGTTTAATTACCATTTTTAACCAGTTGTTTAAGCATGGTACTTAAACAAACCCAAGTTATTTAAAATATTTTTGCTGTGTATATTTATGAGTAGTAAATATCCTTCATTTTTGTTTTTTCAAATGTAACCAAAAGGTATAGAAGAATGTGTATGTCCATCTTTTTTACAGTATACTCTTTCGGAGTGCAATTTACATTATAAATTTATTACCACATTGGCTTCTTGTGTCTTGACTGCCGTCATGTGCAACGTGCTTTATATATGTATTTTAATGTATTTTTTACCTGTTTCGTTGATGGTGAAATTGTGTTATATTATTAAAGCAAATCGGAAAATCCGATTCATCTCAAACTTTGGAATTGAGCATTTTAGGTGACTATCTTTTAGTTCTAGTTGACTACTTGTAATTAATACATAAACAAATATTATTTCGAAATCTACGAGTCAGCCTTTAAAGATAACCATACAGGAATGCATAGATTTATAGTTGTTACCTGCTGCACATGAACAGCATTCCGTACCAGTCCATGCCCAGGCGAATGTATTGTAATGTGGTATCTGATATGGATATCTATAGCTGGTTAATCAAACTGGATACCAGAATACATGTACAGGCTGTCCCAAAAAATGTTAACACTTGGGACAAAAGCATTTTGTTAAAATCTAAAGTACGCATGGTCTTTGTTTGGCATGCTCTTAAAACCAAATAAATAAGCTTTTATTTACCATTTATTTCATTCCAATCCGATATGTAGAACAAAAGATATGCTTCGTCAAAAAGGAGGGTGCAAAATCGGATTGGTCCGATTTGCATTGGTTACTTTTGTAATATTGAGGGAAACATGATTTGGCAACACACTTCAAAATTGTAAGTTATTGATTGATTGATTGTTGAACCTACTGAAGACATTGCCAATTTCTTTTGAACTTCATTATGGTCAATAAAGTGTAAATATTGTCTTTATGATCAGCAATACTTTGGTGTGCTTTTTTTCACATAATTATTTCACTTTCATATGGATAGCGAAGCAGGCCCAATTGAAAAAAAGCACCATTTATTAGCAAGCCCAACAAACCCATAACGGGCCAGAATGGCAAAAACTCAAGCCAACATCTCTCTCTTGTTATAAGAGCCGTTGTGGTAGATTCAACGACGAGCGCTTGATAAAAGACGGTGACAGGAATTTCGAAGTCTTCCTTCAATAGAATAAAGCAGCAAATCCATTTCTTTTGCTCTTAAAATGGAAAGAAAATGTGCTCTGAAGTCAAGTGCGTCATGCATTTGAAATTCTTAGAGGCAGAAATTGGACCAAGTTGATTTTGCACTCAAGTATTTCATGAAGCATATGTTTAGTTGTACACATCGGGTTGGAATTAAATAAATGGCAAATAAAAGCTTATTGGCTTTAGAACCAAACAAAGACACATGCGTACATTTCTTTTTAATACTAATACATCAATTAAATATATATACCTATATTTTAAACGAGTGTTCAGTTGAACATATAAGTCTGTTTGTTTTAATATGTTAAACTGTTGTATTCGTGTTATTAATGCAAAAAATAAATGTGAATCTTCCGAAATAACGCAAACAAAAAACAAAAGAGTTCCACACACACAAAACAACAACAAAAAACTTCACCAAAACAAGAAAGCAAATAAGTAAATAAATAAATCACAATAACAACGAAGTAAGCAAAGTAGAGATTTCCACTAGAAACGTAGAAATGTACACAAATAGAGAAACACAACATTAAAACCAAATCTGCGAGGCATGCTTTGCTGATTCCAAATTTGAGCCAAATTGTCGCAATATGTGTGATCGACCACTTTTGGCTTTGAGTTTATTACCTTTTTGTCTTACCAAAAGGGGCTAAGAGGGAGAAGGGAATGTTAGTACCTTATTGTAATCAATTAAAGGAGACACCCATCATAACTATATTTTCCACCATTGGATCTTCCCTATGTTATAGGGGGTTGCAACAACTTATATGTTGGTTACACGCTTAATTTCAGCGAGTAAATTGTTCTGAGTCAAACAAGTTGAGTAAACCATAAGAAATTCATACTCAACCTAGAGTAAGACATCAATCTTAGTGCTACTCACCATCCGAGTAATTTGTAATCTTCGATAATGAGTAAATAAATGACTCAACATTGAGTAAGAACTTCACCTGTGTCAATTTTGAGCGGGATTTTGAGTAAACCACTGTTGGATTTAGTATCCAATCTACAGGCCTTGATTTTAATAGATTGTCCATTGTCCATATCACCATACACAAGAAAATTATAATAATAATAATTTCCTTCCTCCCTTTCTTCCTTCCCTTTTCTCACTTTCATATAGATTGAGCTCACTTTCCGATCAGAGCGGGGGGGGGGGGACAATGTTCCTCCTGCCCCGCCTGTTACGCTATATAGTCGAGACTATAAGCTGAACTTCTTAAAAGAATGTTTTCCTTAAAACTCAACATCAGCCAGTGATTACAAAAAACATGTATAACTTGGTGATTTTAAAGGTCCATGGTCCGATCGCTGATAGCCTCGTCCCCAGAACCCCAGATTTTACCGGAAGTGGTCAAACTTTTGGTATATCAGAAGAAAGCTACTATTTTTTCTAATTTGCCCTGCGAAATCGTAGCGCTAAAGGATGTTTGGTTTGAAAGTTACGAGCGAAAATGTGCCCCATTTTGGTCGACCAATATTAATTTTACAGCTGTATGGGGTCTTACAAAATCACGTTTTTCGCTCGCACATCAAAACGGATTGAAATATCGGCACGAAACTTTACAGATGGGGTTTGGGGTTAAAGCCATTATACCAAGATGAAAACTTAATATACTTAAATCGCTTCATCCCCCTTTTTCTAAATGCGAAATGCGCTTAAAATTGGAAATAATGCCAAAAATCGATTCGTGGTCTCGTTGGCAGGTGTCCTGATATGGTTTGTCACATTGTTAACAAAGAACAGCAATTGGACCAAAAACTGATTCATGACACGAGACCACTTTGTCAACTTCATTGGATGGTGTCAAAATTGTGGATTATAGGTGTTAAAAAACGAAACAAAGGGTATTGTCCTACAAGCACACACCTCATTTACGATATTATATGAAATGATCTTGTGGTCTGTTGTTTATTATTTCCCATACTTGCACAATTCCTAATTGTACATGTTGCGAACATTCGTGTAAAATACATGTAATAATCCAAATTTCATGACTGCATGCGACACAAATTAACATCACTGTTACCGTGTCAATCCATTTTGAGGTAAAATCACACATTTTTGCGCACTGCGCTTGCATTTTTTTACCTAATACATCTTTAAAAACAAATAAACAGACACACACATTTTCTCTAGTTTGATGAAGCCGCAGTTTTCTTTGTACCTGAGCATGTACGAATCATAATAGGTCGAACATCAAACTTCTGAAATGTATATTTCATTCAAACGCCTTATATATGACCTAATCAAAATAATTATATATACACAAAATTCCGAGTATGCTTCTAGTATTAATCGATTTTGAGAAAGCCTTTGATATACCCTGTGACATGAGTTTATTTTAAAATCTAAGGTTTTTAAAATTTTGAGCCCGATATCATAAAATGGTTTAGTATATTGTATAATGGTGCTGATTCTTCGATAACCTCAGTTTTAAACGGTATTTTTTCCAAACAATTTCCCATCCTTCGCGGTTGTACACAAGGTGGCCCTTTATCGCCGTATATTTTCGTGCTGTGCGTAGAAATATTGGAAGCTATGCGAATAAACCACAAGAAAATTAAAGGGATCACCGAAGATAATTATGTCCTTTAAACTTTCTCAGTATACGCGGGTTATACGCGGATTACACCACATTGGTGGATCAGCAAAAGCCTTAGAAAACACCATGAGAGTTTTAGACAAAATAATTCAACACTGCACGTCAGGATTAAAAATTCATTTAAAAAATCTTTAGCAATTTTAATTGGTTGAAATAGATTTTTTTTGCAAACAGCAATATGCCAATAAAATCTGACATGGAATTTCAATGGCGTCTTTGAATAATGTTGGGAATTATTTTTGGTACTGATCTGTCAGATATATTTATTAACTACCAAAAGGCTTTCAAATCCATGAAAAACATGATGTATATTTCATCAAAACGGAAAATGTTCTTCGTCGGGTTATATGCGGTTGTGAAATCATTTATTTTGGAAATGATTGGCTCAAATGTTACCAAACCCTACAAGTGAGTACAATCGAATAAAACGGTCCAAACTGTCCTGACCTTATTGGAACGGGGAAGTAAAATGCACTGGATCAGTCATATTTCTTTATATGAAACCACAAAAATCGGTTAGGCTTTTTCACGTCACATCTGAAGTGAAAAGAAATGAATCCATTGCTTCAGTTTATATTGTTATAAGACATCAATTTCACATATCAGATGCCTCTAAAAAATTGAAAGTCCTAATCTGTATGATGTAATTCTTATCTTCAAACATATCCCCATCTGAAAGAGTTGAGCTAAAATATTTTCTTCAAATATCGTGAGATTTATGATTTTGTATTGAAGCAAACACTAAATTCAGCGTATTTTTTTTATTGAAACATAAGCAATTTTATTTTGCCTTTGTTTTCACTTTTAAAGTATTTCTCTAGCTAAATACCAAGTAAGAAGTATCGAGAATCTAATTTATTATGAAGGGGGTTTTGCCTCCTTTTTGATGATGCTCTGTGTAATAAAGGTATAGGTGACACGATCTTGATCAGCTTTTTGACGTTTTCTCCCTTTATAATGAAAACATATGATTAAAATATTTGAGTTAAACCGGTCAAGCCGATAGGATAGTAGAAGCAAAATATTTACTAAATTTACCCATAGGACAGCGTGCTCCATTTGGAAACGTTTTTTATTCATAACATCGAAAGGAAACATTTCCTGGACCTTAAATTTCACTGGGGTAATGAGAAATAGCTAAATACCAAGTAAGAAATTTATTGTCTAATTATCAGCTGATTATGAAGGGTTTTCGCCTCGTGGTTGATGGACGTTTTGTGTAATTAAAAGGTAGGTGACCCGATCGCGGTCCGATTTTTTACGTTTTCTCCCTTTATAATGAAAACATATCATTAAATTTTTTGAGTTAAATCGGTCAAGCCGATTGGACAGTAGAATCAAAATATTTACTACATTGACCAATAGGTCAGCGTGCTTCATTTGGAATATTTTTTTATTCATAACATCGAAAGGAAACATTTCCTGGACCTTAAATTTCACTGGGGTAATGAGAAATAGCCAAATACCAAGTAAGAAATTTATTGTCCAATTATCAGCTGATTATGAAGGGTTTTCGCCTCGTGGTTGATGGACGTTTTGTGTAATTAAAAGGTAGGTGAACCGATCATGGTCCGATTTTTTTTGACGTTTTCTCCCTTTATAATTAAAACATATGATTAAAAAAAATGAGTTAAATCGGCCCGGACGATTGGATAGTAGAAGCAAAATATGTACTAAATTGACCCATAGGAGAGCGTGTATTAATTAATGTGGTCCGCAACCACATTTGGAAACGTTTTTATTCATAAAAAGAAACATTTTCTGGACCACAAATTTCACTGGGGTAATGAGAAAAAATGTGAACCTTCTTCTGATACCAAAATCTCAATTTTGATGGAGTAAAGTGAAGGACGAGGATGTCGATCGGGTAATCCACATATAAAGCTTTGTACCAGGCAACACAGCCCTATATTATTGCCTGTTATATACATGACTTGTTTTATTCAAATTTCCAATTTGGCACCCATTTTTGTGATATTTTTTTAACCTATTAGTCCAGTTTAGTTATTGTCAACATCAAGATTTACAAATAGGCCATATAGTTTTTTTTATTAAGTTTTGATTGATTTACAAAATAAATATTAAACAACAGCTACAGTAAATTAACAAACAAAGCAATCCCATAGACAAAACAACAATGACACACGTACATATTGCAGGTAATGCGTTGTTGTCATCTCTGGAATCCATTTTTTTTGTCAATACATTATACAGGACGTTCTTTATATTGTTCAATTGCATAATTATGACACAAGCGGCCTAAAGTACGTTCCAGAAACAATGCATTTAATTGCATTGGACTTTGGTGTTCGTACGTACATGTATACATGGAAATGGTTTTTTTTAAATTATTATTTACATTTTCGGCGACATTATCATGAGGTCTTATTTCAATCTAAAATAAATGTTAAAACCTATCCGAATCAAACCAGTCAAAACAGATAGATAGAGTGAGAGAGAGAACGAGAAAGAAAGAGAGAGCGAGGGGATAAATAAGAGAGAACGAAAGATGAAAACGAGAGAGAGAGAATGAAAGTGAGGTGAGAGGGAGAGAGAGAGAGAGAGAGAGAGAGAGGGGGAGAGAGAGGAATACAAGAGAGAACATAAAACGGAATGCAGAAAGAAAATTTCTAACAAACCAGAATTATACAATAGCTATTATTAACATGATATAGTCCATGAGCCGAGCAAATTTTCGGTATCTTGAAAGGGGACAAAACGACACTTATTATGCAGCATCGGTATACCATGGCCTACACAAAAAATGCATGATAGCATTTCTGGAATGGTAGCTATAGCCAGGTAGGGGGTAACCAAGGTTTATACAGGGGGAACATTTTTAATTGCTTCAATCATGTTGAAAAGTATACCACTTTATTTGTCTGATCATAAGGATTCCAAAAAGGTATAGTTTGTACTAACTACAGCTAAAGTTTTGATGTTATAGGTTAAAAACAGCAAAAGTCAATTTTAAAAAAAGGTCATTTTCAGTGTACAGGGTCAAATTTCAAAGTAAGTTGCACTGATTTGGATAAAATATGGTGCATATTATAGGTTGAGAGGTTCATAGGATTAAAATAAGGAGTAGTTTTGACTGCCTAAAATGCTTAGTTACCAATGTAGGGGGAAACAAAGGTCTACGTCCATTGTATTCAATGGGGCTTGACCTTGTTCCCCCTACTTTGGTAACTAAGCATTTGAGAGATACTCTCAAAACTATTCCTTATTTGAATGATATGCACCATTTTGCATCCAAATCGGCGCCACTTTAAAATTTGACCCCTGTACAACTGAAATTTAACCTTTTGACCTAGCTGTTTTTGCTGTTTTTAACCTTAACTCCGAAACTGTAGGTTGTAGATATAGTACAAACTATACCTTTTTGGAATCCTTATGGTTGGACAAAATGTGGCATACTTTTCAACATGGCTAGATCATTTTAAAATTTGACCCCTGTGTAATCCTTAATTGTCCCCTACCTGGTTATAGCTACCATTCCTGAAATGCTATCAAGCATTTTTGTGTAGAGGATAGTGTACTGAGGCTGAATAATAAGTATCCTTTTGTCCCCTTTCAGGATACCAATTTGGCTAAAATTTCCGGATGGCTTAAGAACTAATATCTGACAGTCTTTTATATTTATTTCGTATTATTTTCTAAACACACTGTAATTAAACAGTGCAGGATTCTCTTTTAATTAGGCTGTAGGGCGAACCCGCGAAACCTGTCAAATCAGGCGGAAGGACTTATACAGCTTGGCTTGTTGTCTGTAACAAGTCAGGCGAGAAGAAATAGAGACAGTAGCAATTTATTGACAATATATTACACCGTAATAATACTTTCAACATAATAACTTCATGCTTTCATGCATTTTTTCTATTTTTTGTACAATAAAAATGGTGTGAATTTTGTGAGACCTTTTCGTTACAATAATAAACCTCCGTGACCAGATGTTTATGCAGTCAGTTGGTGAAATTTGTACTAAACAAAGAAAATAATACGTTTAGACTGATGTGAGAAATTTACTTGTTGCATGCCAATCCGAAGCTAGTATTTTCTACCTAAAGCCCTTTCTGCATGGTCTAACGTCGAGTTTAACCCTAACTTTAAAGGTGCAACAAGAGATTTTTGAGGCACCCAAATATTGTGTCATAATAGTAATTACATATAGACTAGACACTCGATAGATTTTTTACCTTGTATTTTGCTACAGAAATGTCTTAAAAGGCAGAAAAAAGGTGATTCTGATTTGCTTATATTTCAATATAAAACATAGGCTGAATTTCGTAATTTCCTCCTATACGAAATTAGAAATTTCACAATTTTTTGAAAATACCCAAAGACACTTTCTCTCAGCTTAATCTTTTCAGATGGGGTTATTTTTAATGGAAAGCTTTACATCGGGGCAAAAATCAGTATTTTCGATTTTTTGGGTACACCTGATATGTGAACTCTCTCGTTGCACCTTTAAAGAGACACTGGCACATTTGAAAAATAGTGCGCCCTCAAGATTTTTTTTTGTGTCAAAATTGATATTTTGCATAGTTGTAAAGCTTGTAAACATTAGCCCCCATCACCTGAAATGATTAAGACCAAATCAGCGCCCTTATGGGTAAACAGACTGATTTTATAATAAAATGAGGCCCGAGAATAATTCACACTCTCCCTTTATTTTAGACTCCCGGCTACATACTCCACGTATACCTGACGTATTCACAGGAGCCGTTCGTGTCGAAACACCACATCTTGCTCAAATTCCTTCCAAAGTAGTGTATATAGAATGACATATTATAGTCCACCCATCTATGAAAAATATAGGTACACCTGACAAATCTGCTACAGAAGGTTTTCTTGGCTCTAACTAGCAGTAAAAGATCTCCCACAAACAACATATCAAAAAGGAGAAAAGGGAAGCCTGGCAAGGACATGTTAATTTGATTTATCTTACGTGGACGTATATTATGCCCATATTTCGACAAAGGATAGCTCATAAATGAAGTTGGGGGATTTTCCATTTTTATGTTAGTATTTGAAAATGTTTTGAATGGCTATTGCCTGCAAGGTGTGTAGCACTTGCAACATTGATATGTTAAAAGTGGAAAGTAATGGTCATTATTCAAGATGGCCGCAATTGTCCCGGCCAAAAGTAATTTTGCATTCCTAGATGATTTGTCAGACGGCAATCGGGATGGGGAGAATCTTTATTTAGAAATTATTATCAGAGAGTATTTATTCAAAACAACATGGTCAAAACTCGTGCCGGGGGCACTCCCTCGGCGAAGTGATGGGTATATTATGTGCCTCGGCCAAGTAAAAATAGGGTCCTTTCCGATTTCACAACCTCTAATTACCCCCCAACCCTACTGCCAGGCATTGTTACAATTAGTGACAGTGGGCCACATCTCTAAGTTGAATCCAAAAAAAGGCTCGGATTGGCCAAAATGACTGATTTTGATCTAGATGTAACTCTTAGGGTTTTACTAAAGGTGCATGTGTAATCCGAAATGTTGGATGCTTATTATTTTTTTTATAGGCTGAGTACTTATCTCTCTCTACAGGGAAAATGCCTGTGGTTCTATTGCAATTTAGGCATTTTCCGGGGGGGGGGGTGCTAGCATCGTGTGCATATCTCACCAGGGGCTGGTCAAACCCCTTGCAATTTCCAGCTTGGTAGACTTCAATACCTAGATCTTCTGAGAACACTGACATTTAGGTACCAGTGTCGCATGATAGTGAAGAATAGAGTTTCCTGACGGTGGCGTTTGTACATGGGAGTATAGGCAGTTTAATTAGGGGTGCAACCTCCGGTCCTTCAGATAAAAGACAAAGCTGAATAAAAATGGGGTAATCCCGTATGAAACTTAAAGAAGGCGGCCAATGATGTTAAAACCTAGGAAGTTAAAGTAGGAAGGGCCTCTTTTCAGAGTTCGAATTGCTATGAAATTATAACATTGTTGCCATGAATTTAAAAAAACAAAAAAACTAAAAAATCAATAAAACTTCAATTTTCAAAAATTTTGAATTTGGGTGTTCAATTCTTTAAAAAAAGTGGATATATTTATGCAAACTGTGATAAAAGTGGATAGCAGGAAAGAAATGGGAGTCATTGAGTATGTGAATATTTTAAAAAAAAGGGGGTCATTTGGTAATAGCCTGAGTTATAGGTAGGAC
Source organism: Ophioderma brevispina (assembly GCA_023653785.1). Classification (NCBI taxonomy): domain Eukaryota; kingdom Metazoa; phylum Echinodermata; class Ophiuroidea; order Amphilepidida; family Ophiodermatidae; genus Ophioderma; species Ophioderma brevispina. The sequence goes on along the minus strand of JAMKCH010077446.1, from coordinate 9,615 downwards.
AGCATCATAAAAAGGCGGCCAAGCAATCTAGACAGGCAGCGCTATTAAGCATGCTAATAGCTACAATTTGATACCAAAATTGCCAAGATCCATGCATTTTGAAAATTTGGCCCCCTGTACAATGACAATCAAAAGGTCAATGACCTTTCTCACATTTTCCACCCATATCTCTGTAACCGACAATACAGATATACCAAACTTAGATTTTCTGATTCCTTATCTGCGAGAAGAATCATTTGAGATTACTTCAATAAATTGAACCACTTTGGACGATTAATCCCTCTTAATCCAAGATGGGCCGCACGGACCCTGTGCGACAATATTTGATTTGGTACATCAAAATCTTTAAGTAGATGTCGTAGAGATTCTAAAAATCATGGTAGAATTTAGTTTTAAGGGGGGGGCATGGGAACCCTGAAATCTGCTGACTATATGCCTGCGATTTATTTGGACATATAGCTGGGGAAATAGTCCTAACACATAGCACTATACAGCAAATAGTACCAAGACTGCATTACAATAGTTTATTACTATAAGAAAATAGGCTATGAGAAAAGATTACAATGTATGAGATTTTGTCAATATGTTCACTTTTTTGTTTCGATACACCACTCAAAGAACCAGGGAGAACTGCTCCTGGGGCATTGAATGGCATGGGGTATAATGGTGTTTGTATTTTAAAATGATCTTAAAGTGACAGGAGGAGATTTTTTTGAGGATACAATTCCTCAAATTGCATTGATCATTTGTAGACCACCTACAACGAGAACGTTTCCGATGTGTATTGGACAAACAAGCTCGAAGGAAAACCGCAAACCACTGTTTTCACCTGGCCTGGTATATCCTAAGTCTCCATATAGGAAACTGCTTTGAGTTTCTGTCGTGCACGACAAAACCCGTATAAATCATCATCTCATACATAAAGACGGAGTATTCGGCTTATTCACTTTCAGTGTGATTTAATACATGGTAAGCATTCCAAATAGGCAAAAACCCTGGGTTCGAAAAAAATTAGGGCGCTCTCTTGGAAATTCCTCATGTCTCTTTAAATTAAGCTTGTTTCCAATAGCCTTTTCATAGGAAGAATGTTTTACCTTATGGCAAAATGACTCAAACAAATCGTAAAAAAGTGAAACCCCCCCCCCCCCCCCCCTTGTGAAAAATTTTTTCGAAAAAAATTAAAAATATTAAAAAATAAGATAATTTATTAATTGGCAACCACTGTGTTTGAAAAAAATCATGTTGACGGCTCAGTTAAGGGTTATAGGGGATAATTGAAATAATCGATCGATTTCTTAATTTTTGGATAGATAGTATTTTAATTGATGTAGGAGACAAATCTGAAATAAAAAATGGGGAAAATTAAAAAATACTAAAAAATCTTCAAAAATTATATTTCAAAAATTTGTACAGAGCTTATGGGGCAAACGGGAAAAATGGTTGCGTTTTACAGGCATAAAAATATAAACAAATAGAAACGATTTTTGATTTTTCTACTTATGTTAAAGTCGACTCAGAGATTTCGAAATATTATTTTGTGTGTAATAATGAAAAATAGTTCACTAGAACTAAAGATAGTAACCTAAAAATGCACAATTCCAAATTTAGATGAATCGGATTTTTAGTTTTGATGAAGTAAACATTTATGTGTAGTATACGTACCATAGGATACTGTGTCTAACAAAAAATCCGGATCCGGAATTTTATAACAAGTTGTGATTTTCTATATGAGGAATTCGATTTAAGCTTAGCAATTCCACACGTGATTAGCTTATGGACAAGCATTAGTACATTGCAAAAAACACGATTTTTTTGGGCAATTGAGGGGCGCCCTCCTCAGGAAATCTCTGAGTCGGCCTTTAAGAACCTTTATAGATCTTTTCGGCGCAATAATAAAAACGGGGTGTCCCCGACTTAAGGTCATTACATCGTGTCATGCCGCTTGCCGCTCAGCGTCAAGCCGCTTTGTGTACGCCGCGCTTGCAGGTTTTGAGCTATTATAGTCAAGCGGCCCAATCGCTTGAACTACGTCACGAGCGGCACCGCTCAAAGTTGAATTCAAAGTTCCAAACTCAATGCGATTTGCCGCTTTGGGAAAAAAGCGGCAGCCGAGCGACAGGGAGATCGATTTTATCGCTTGACGCTTGCACGCTTGGGTCACCGCTTAGGGGGCATTTGACATGATTGAGTAGTGACGTAAATTTCATCATCAGAGCGGCAAGCGGTAAGCGGCATGACAATAGGTAATGACCTTTAGTTTCGGAGAAAGGAAAAAGCGACGAATAGACCCTAAAAAATTCAATTTTCCCTTCAAGTGCGTCCGGTTTGCATGAACAAAAGCGCAGCCTACCTTGCGTATGTCGCACACGGAAAATAGCGCAAACCCACATTGGGCCAAGTATGCGTTCGCAAGCGATTTGGCTATTGTTGACAGCAGGAAGCAATAAATTGGGTGAAGTGGATGAGTGGGTTGGCGGGGGTGAGCGAGTGAGTGAGAATGAGGAATGAGTGAGTGAGTGAGTTGAGAGAGAGTATAAGTGCATCGCGAACATTTTTGTTGAAATTAGGAAAGATCAGTTAAAAAGATATGCCTATACACAAGGAAAATCCATCAGCAACAATCAAATTATTTGAACTTCACACATCACGAGTGTATACAACAATATCAAATAAGCAAGTAAAGCCAGATTTAAATGATAATATAAAGGTAGCGAAAATAACAATTCATTATGAAAAAGTAATATACAAAAAAAGCAAATTTTAAGCAAGCAAAGGCACTCATGATAAATGAAAGTGAAGCTGAGATTATGAAGATCGAGGTCACTGCTATACGCAGGGCGTGAGGCGCAGAGAGAGACCTATTCTTAAGTTCTACAATTATATAATATACAAAAAATAGATAACACAAGATTTATATTACATTAAGGGACAAAGACAAACAAGAGCAGAACAAACAATCTGTCCAAAATAAGGGGAAAAAGGAGGAAGGAAGAAAGGAAGGAAAGAAGGGGGAAGGAAGCAAAGAAACAGAGGAAGGACAGAGAGGAGGAAAATACGGTAAGGAAGAATAACAGTGGGAGAAAGGAGGGATGGAAGGAAAGAAAGAGGGAAGGACAACGGAAGCGAATACAAGGAATAAGGGACGGAAAGGATATGAGGAGAGGAAAGTGAAGGATAACAGACTGAAGGAGAGAATTTATGAAGCAACAAAGAACAGGAATACAATAAAAGAGGAAAAAAAACAAAAAATTAAGAAAAATAAGGTGGTTGGGGGGAGTTATGAGCATTCAGCAGAATTGTAAGTACTGATGATATTCCTTCTCATTCTCCGATTTGAAGGAAGAGAGAGAGGAAAGAATGATTAGAGTCTCGGGAAGAAGATTCCAGAGTAAGGGGCCTTGGGATCTAGAAGTGTTGCTGGCAAGGACAGAATTCGTTGCAGTGATGAAGGATACATCCCTATATCTAGTTCTAATGATGAAGAATGGGAACCTATGTTAAAAAAGTCGTTCATGCAGAAGATCGTCGGGGGAGAAGCACATGATGGAACTGATACATCAAAGTTGCCAACTGAAGCTTGTAAATATCGTGTATTGTCAGAGAATTGACAAGGAAAAGAACAAATGATCTGTGTGATCAAGCACAGAGAATTTGTACAGGTCCGTATATTCTCGTTTGAAGGAGAATAAAGAATTAGATTAGTTGTGTTAAGGATCACACCAACTCATAGCAGCATAAGACAAATAAGGACGGACGAGAGGAATTATAGAGTGTGCTGATGTGAATCTGAGGAAGAAGAAAGGGGCGGATTTTGCGGATAATGCCATTGTATTGGAGACAATTTTAGAGACATGTAGAGTGTGGAGACGCCAAGATCAATATTGTCAATTAATAGACCTAGGAATTTAGTTGTATCACCTGCTGGATAGATGTATTCTCCCAATTTTAAAGCGCTGTTAATATTTAGTTTATGCTATGTTTATTTTTAAATATCATGTCATTTTAAAAAAAGAAAAAACCTAAAATTTTTTATTTATTTAAACCAATTGGAAATTGTGTTAAGTTTCATCATTAATTACAGTTTCCAACGTTGAGGGTCTGAGGTTGTGAAAAGAGAATATGGATCATCAGAAATAAATAAAAAGGTTGGGGAAATTTTTGAGCAGAGTGGAAGGTCGATTAATGTATAATAAAAAAGCAATGCGTCCTAGATCGAGCCTGAGGAACTCCACACGTAATGGGAACTGAACTTGAGAAGGTGTTGTTGAAAGATGACACGGACTTCTACCAGAAAGATAACTTCTGATCCATTGTTAGCAAGGCCTCTGATCCATAGTTGTTAAGTTTATGCAAAAGAATGTTATGATTTTGGTATCAAAGGCCTTACTTAAATCAAGGAAGATACCAACCGGGTGTAGTTTCTTGTCTAAGTTATCAGTTATAAACAATAAAGTTCATTAATTGCCACATGCGTAGATCGTTTAGGCCTAAATGACCAAATTGCTTTGGAGTTAGAAATGTTGTGATATTCAATAAAATTAACGGATTCGAGCATAGACAATTTTTTCAAGTAGCTTGGATAAGCTGGTAGAATAGGATAGGCCTGTAAGTTGGTGAAGTCGTGCTTATCTCCAGCTTTAAAACATGGGGATCACATTAGCTAATGTAAGTGAGAGATTGGAAACAGTACCGTTGAAAGCGAAAGATTAAATATATGGCAATGACTTCACTGCTAGGATTGATGATTTGGTTAGAAATCGTGGCTGATGTCATTTTCAGAACCACGGCTGTAACTGTTCTTCAACTTAGATGTTAGCTCGATTATTTCTCAGCGGTGTTGGGGTGGTAAGGAATTAATAAATATTGGGATTATTATAATGTAAAGGAGGCTTGTGAAATCGTTAGATGGTTCGGATATTTTTCCGCCATAGGACTTTCCCGATATTAGACAAAAATTATTGTTAGTTCTCGGCTATTTCCTCGGCGTTGACGATCTTGTTGCCATCCATATTAGGGAAAAAGCCCCGGTAGCTTGGTTTTCCTATTGCGACCTAAACATTGATTTAGTGTATGCCACATTGTTTAGTGTTTTTTTATTAGTTCCAATTTTATTAGTGATGGTAAGACTTTTTACTCAGCCCGACGAAAAGAGAGAGATTAAGAGGATTACGTAAGTAGTATATTTAATTTTGTTTCGAAGTCGGTTTTGGTGTTGAGATATAAAATTATAAAGTTTTACTTTAGTTGAAGTTGATTAATAGACCTTTGGTAAACCCATGGCTTTTGGTGTGAATACGTTTTGAAATTAGTTTGTTTTAAGGGACAGTGGATGTCATGCTCTGTTAAAACTTTGCAGAGATTGGGAAAGAATTATAGGCCATATCCGGGTCGGTCGAATTTATAATATGTGCCCAATCTATTAGAGGAAGTGAATTAGTTAAGCCTTTTTTGATATTATGGATTTTAAATTGGAGCCGCGACTTGGGTATGTGAAGTGGTGGTAGTGGTTTGTATGGGACTAGGTTTATTGAGTGAGAAATACAGGGAGGAAAGGTCGGATATAAATGAGTAACAATGACACCAGAGTTGATACGTGAAACGATATCATTGGTAAAGATATTTCATAAGGGAGACACTTGGGTGGCCATGAATGTTAGTTTTAATTCGGGTGGGGCGATCGATGTGGGATTAAAATCATGGGAATAAAAGATATTAATGAAATCGCTGACATTTGGAATCGTTTTAGTGAGATAGAAGATTTAAATTGAAGTCACCCAAAATATAGCAAGGTTTATTTTCGGAAGATATAATGTTAAGAGCGTTACCTAGCTGTAGGTAAAAAGTCATTAGGATAACATACTCAGGTTTATATTAAACAATGCCAATAATTATAGTTTTGATGGAATTAAGAGGGCGAGACTTCGATAAAAGAGAATCGAAGTCAGTACAGTTAACGGTTAGGTCGGGCATGCAGCGATAATTTAAATCAGGCTTAATGAAAAGAGCTCCACCTCCCCCCGACGACCTCTGAAGAATACAATTCTCAAAAAAAAAAACTTTGAAAAAATCTGCAATGTCAACTAAATTTCGCGTTCGCCTTAACAGTAACACCAAGTCTCGGAGAAGAAACCATAGATTCAAAGTGGTTGTTTTGTAAGGAGGCCAAGTAGTTCACAACATATTGGCGTGTTTATTGAGATGACTGGTGTTAACTGGAAGAGAGATAAATACAATGTTAATATTAGATGATGGGTGTAAATGGTGTTGTTGGAGTAATAGCGACAGGAGGTCATTCGTATAGTGACGTCAGTGGTTCAGAGGGATCATCAGACGGGGGAAAGAGAGCTGTCAAAAGAAAAATGCTTGAAGGTTGGAAAAAACCTAGGGAAGGAGTCAGACATGAAGAACACTAAGACTAAGGTTACAAATACAACCAAATGAATTATAAAACTACAAAATACCTTAGGTATTAAATATATCAAACACAATTTTATAAGGAAAATTGTACGCAAGTAAAGTCAGGAAACTATGATACTATTGGAAAAAATACCAAAACCAAAGGTGTGGAAATTATTAACAAACAAAACTAACAATAAACAGGGTAGTTAGAATATTTACAAACTATACCACTTAATACTGTACAAAGTAACAATTGCATGCCGTTGTATAATATAGAAAACATAATATTAGATGCCCATTTAAATTCAAAGAAAAACGATGTAATATACCTGCTGGTTAGATGTTTAGTGTGGGAAAGAGTGTGTGTATAAAATAAGGTAATTCCAGGAGTAGGATACTTGAATAAGGGTGATGAGGTTATATGACTTTAAAATTTTCCGATTAATAAACTTTCCCCACACCATTTCAATGTTTCCTATAAAAATCGGGTTCCTGACTTTGAGCAAGATCCCCCAAAAACCTTCAACTCTCTTCCTGGCTTACAGGCGAAAAAAATGCCCATGAATTGAGGTTTTAATTAGAAATAAATGCTATGGCATAAGTTTGTGTCTCATTTCGGAAATTGTGCAAATTGGCTCTTGTTTATAAAGGGCAAACGGCAACAGACGTTTCTCGCTGTTTCACCCTTTTTTCGGAATCTGTCATTATAAAAACACCAAATTTAAGAAAGTGCAAAGGACACCATCCCGACACACCATCTAACATGTTTGCTCGTTATTCGTTTAATGCGGTACATGGGCGGTTGTCGGCAATCGGTTGACCCTTACTCCTTCGACATCACCCGCACCCACACATCTATGAAAACGATTCGGGATGCCCATGGATTGATTAACAAAATTGGTTATTATGCGATGATGTGAAACGAGGTGGGAACAAATTACAACTAAAAACGCAAACATTCTCGCGGTGAACTGTGCATGCATCCCGCGCACCTAAGAAAGATCTCCTACGCTCTGACAGCGAGTGGTACGTAAGTGGCAGCGCAAACTGACATGCAGTACGCAGAATGCTTTCCCTTCAAGTATCCTCTATAACCTTAAATTGGATTCTCTACGATATCGGGGAAGGGTTTTGTTGAAACACCGAATTTGGCGGATTCAACAGAATTTTGACCCAACGTATTTTCACATTTTCCAAGGATTGCCTAAACACGCTGGCAACCCAAAAGACTGAACACGTGTAACAACCAACCAGAAAAAACTACAAAATCTTTCAATTACCAAATGTGGGTACTTGCCTGTGGTACTTATCTGGTGTACTCCACGAGATATCTTATACTTTGTTTTGGTATATTTGCCCACTTTGGTAATTAAAATAAAATGCGACTTTGACTAAAAGGTCGGAGAACATTTAATAATTGAGAGTAAATATTTATATATATATATATATATATATTAGATCGGACGTTATTTTTCTCCAATTTGCCTGATCGATTCCTCAAAACCGCGCTTAGATTCCTTCATTTTTACCAAACGGCAGGGGGGAAGGACACCCGATGTTCGATACTAGAGTTGGGAATTTCCTTTCCAAGACCTGATTTTGTCCTAGTTGATAATCGTGAAGTTAAACATAGAGGATTCGTTTTATGGGTTTTGATTCTGCACCAAACGGATTTTCGCACAGTTTTTATGACAGAAAGGTTGGGGGAGGACGCCTGATGTTTGATTCTAGAGTTGGGATTTTGGAGGTTGCCGAGCTCTTGGCAGCTACATGGGAAAAAAAAATCCCTAAATCGGCATTAATATGCATGATTGATTCCTCCAAAACCGCTTGATAAATTTCAAAAAAAGTTTTTATCCTCCCACAGTATCGATGCTTATCCCTTTAACCAGTGTTTTATCATTAGTTCTGGGCACCATCACGTTTTCTGTGGAAAGTGATCTTTATACTTTTCTGAAAGCATGTCGCAGAGATTGAGCAGAAGAGCCCCCCAAAGGGAACACGGCCCGTGGGTCATTAGTATGAAAACAGTACAAAATCTTTCAAGTTGGTATGACACCACTTTCATATGACAGAAAATACGAATTCATTGTGAACGCAAGTCAACTGTGAACTTTATCGACGTGCCCAACATAACATGCCTTCCCAAAAATAGCAGGGGTTAGGAATGCCACCTAACAGCAACAGAGAATAAAAACGGCGGGTTAACCGGGGCGCTCGGAATTTGAAGTCAATAATTTATTCACAAATTCGAGGATAGTACTAAGATGTATGACCTAAGGTTTCAGAGAGATTTGTAATGAACTGAGCAGAAGATATGCCATAGGTAAATGCAGTAGCATTTCCCCAAATGACCGTTTGGAATGGCAAAAAACGCCCGAGTTCGATACCTGCGATACCCAGAGTGGGGATTTGCAGGGTTGCCGAGAATCCTGTGGGAGCTCTATGGAAAAAATACTCTTAAATCGGCATTAATACTGCCTGATTGTTTCCTCCAAAAACGCTTGGAAGAATTCCGTCAATTTTTCCATAGGCAAAGAAGACAGAAGACATGATTTTAAGCAACTTTGGAGAAAAAGGTTATTTGGAAAATTCAATTTCGCGCCATTCCAAAACCTCTAGACTGATAGCACCAGGGGGAGGAACGGGCCCCCCGATGTTCGATTACTAAAGTTGGGATTTTGGAGGTTGCCGAACTCCTGTGGAGCTCTATGAAAAAATCCCAAATCGGCAATGAATAGGCCCCTGATTGATTCCTCAAAACCGACTTGATGAATTAATTCAAATCTTTACCATACTGCAAAAAGACATAATTTAAGCAATTTTGTTCTGCGAACACTTTAGATTTAGGAAAAAAATGCATTTGAAATTCAATTTCGTGCCATTTCAAAAATCCCTTGACTGCGAGAACGTAGTTATTCAAATTGTCTCATCTCATATATTTGGGTACATATAACGCCTATCGACCCCACTCGCGTTGTTGCATTAGTGCAATAGTCTGTGTACGTTTGTAGTGTTCGTTCTCGGACCTAGGTTATGTCGCTATTCGAGGGTGGGGACCCCAAATACATCAGATGAAACTAATTAATAAATAATTATTTCTAGCAGTCTAGTGATTTTTGAGATGGCGCGAAACTTGAATATTGAATTCATTTTTCTCAAAAAAAATTCTTCAACGAACTAAAATTCGCAGAACAAAATTGCTTAAAAATGATG